>JAQFZE010002431.1:0-14635 GCA_034695245.1 Dicyrtomina saundersi | reverse complement strand
CCCCCATCAGGATTTAGACCAACAATCTAAGCCATTTTTACTACATTTCAGAATATTATGCAAAACGTAGTACTACAGAATTTTGTGAGTTAATTCTTAAGCATTAATTACGAGTTCTATTTACACATTTTTGAAATGTGTTAAATGTTCTATTTACATATTTTTGAAAAGATCAAAATGTTTTATTTAAGTGTTTTTTTAAAATGTAAAATGTTCTATTTACAATTTTTTCACAAGTATAAAATATTCTATTTACATGCTTTTTGAAACATGCACAAGGTTCTATTTACATGGTTTCATGAACATGTTATTTTAATTTTTTCTGTAGATATCGCATTTTGTTTGAAACTAAAAATGAATATGGGTCATTTTGGTTCTTCACAGATGAATATGTAAATTCCATATTATTGAAAAGATCGAAATGTCCTAAAAAAATGCTTTTATTTTAGCATGAAAAGTTCCTTGAAAAGGTCGAAAAATTAGAGTAGTAACAGTATAAATGTTCATATACATATAGAGAGCTGCAAAGTGTCGAAAGATTGAGATTGAGATGCACTTTCTGCACATTTTATTTGATAACTTGCATGACATGTATGGTTTCTTCAACGACGTAGTGAATTGTGGTAATGGTAATGGTGGTTTGTGTTTGCAGGGGATAGTGGACAGCAGTGTGGAATTATCTGAATACTCTTCTCCTCCAACAGAAAGAGTAAGTGAGCTTCTCAATGCTCTAGCAGAGGCAGTTGGAATGTCGGACGTGATTGAAGGTCCGAATACGAGACGGGCTGAAGCTGTTCAAAATGGAGCCTATGAAATTATTACTAAAATATGGGCAGGTTTTTTTCATGTTGGGGCCGGAGCTTATTCGAGGGTTGCGGAATCTACGTTCGTATAATATATAGTTTGAATTTGTTACAACACTATAGTAGGGTTGTTTTTACAATTATTTAAAAATTAACCTTTAATTAATTTTGCTATGTTGTGTGAGCGGAAGCCAAATCGACTGAATGATATAAATTACTACTTAATTATTTAAATTTGTTGGTTTTAACTTGTGTGTATAAATTAGCTATAATAAAAGTTGCTAAATAATTTATTATTATTTTATTGATCTTGCGTATTATATTTTACAGGGACGAGACAGAAGCTATTTTAGGAGCCACGCTGAAAGCCTTGTATTCAATCACACCTGGTTTCCCTGATATTATCGACAATACAGGATACGCAATGATACGACAATCGTTTAAGTTAGTTACCTTTAACAATTTCAAAAAGTACCATGTAAAAATACAAATTCTAATTGGTAAATGTTTTAAATGAAAATAGGCGGTAAAGTCCCTCCTCCCACGATACCCCGATGTAAAATGTTTATTCAGACAAAATTCATATTTTCACACTTTCTGCAATAATTCCAAAAATGTTTTATTCTGTTTTTAAAAAGTTAAACAAAAAGTACAATTTTTCCCTTTAAAATTACAGGAACTGACAAAAATACTGTACCACTGAAAATTTAATATTTTGAGCTTCCAAAAAATGATAACTGCTTAGTTACCCACACCTTTCAATACACTCAAAAGTTTATAAACAGTAACTTTGAATTTTAAGTTATGCAGGATGCAGCGCTAATTAGTAGTTTTGATTTCCTTTGGGTTTAAAGTTATAGACTTCCCGAAAGCTTTCAAATTCTTGGAATGAAGATCATTAAAAATATTTGCACAAAAAGCGAAGTGAATCGAGACACTTTTGTAAATGCACAAGCCCTCACACCAGCCCTTGTTTATCTTATTAAAAGACGATACCCATCTGCTGCCTTTCTCAGAGAGGTATAACTTTTTAATATATATTATCATATCATTACGGAGGAAACAACAAGTAGTACAATGCACTTCTTAACTTCTTGTTTAGGAGTAAATGATAACAATATAAATTAAAATACATACTAGTTAGGATAATTGAATTTCGTCGGGATCATTATCGAGAACATTTGGGCTGTAATTATACGAGAGACATAGCAAATTGAATCATGCGACTGTATATCTATACCTACATATAGCGCTGATAGAGAGACATACTAATTTTGTACTTAAGAACTGATAAAGTAGATTTCCAAGCAGGGCCAGATAATGCGGCCAGCACAGGCAGCCTGAGTTTTCACAAAACATGTAAATAGAACGTTTTGCAATTTTAAAAAATATGTAAAAAAAAATATTTTTACTTTTCAAAAATATGCAAATTACAGTTTTTTTGTACATTTCAAAAACATGGAAATAAAACATTTTCCACTCTTCTCAAAACATGTAAATAGAACATCTTGCACTTTTCTGAAACAAGTAAAAAGAACATTTTAAACTTTTCTAAAACATGTATATACATACAACATTTTGCTTTACCAACGAAAATCATCAATAAAATCTAAATGGTGGTTTTTGTATGGAAACAAATTGCTGCCTAAAATCAATTCCTTCGTCCGGCCCTGTTTCCAGGTTTCCATTCCCGTATTTCATAGTTCCAAGTGCAGATTCTATATTAGAGTTTGTTTTTAAGTACCTACTACTACACTATTCCACATTATTATCTGTAGTTTATTAGTAAGTATTCTATATATAAATAAGCCCTATACTTATCGTTAGTTTTATAGAGGAAATTGAAATGTCAATCTAATTTTATTTGTATATATATCCACACCGTTACCGTTACCGTTACCGTCCCCTTCTACTATACTGCTGAAGTGGTGTTCTGCTGTCCGAACCCTAATTCAAAGCGATGACAGACGAGTTTCTTACAATCGATCAGCTGAGAGAAGGAAGCTTTTAGCTCAGGAGGCTGTCATCAAGTATGTTGTGAAGTACTTAACCAGCGGAGGTTCGTAATTACTATTTTGTCTTCCTAAATTGTCAAATTCTAATTCATTTTCATTCAGCTCATTTGACTTGAGAGAGAGCTTACACTAATCATCCTCTAACGATGACGCACGACTGTATACTGTCTAAAAATAGATGGCAAATATACATGTACCTTACATACGTTCACCATAGTTCCATTTTAATCTACAGTTTTTGAAAATGTCCCGAGATTCATGCTTTTTTGAAAATGTGGGTTTACCCGCAAAGTCTAAATTTACGGTGTAATAAAGCCGTGTCCACACTGTACAGACATGTAGATTGTAGATATCCCGCTTTGCTTTTCCACGACATAAATCAAATAAAATGTTTACTGGGAATATATGGATAAATATTTTCGGAAGTACTATGATCTAAGTTGCCATCCGTAATTTACTCAATTAAATTAAAATCTATCATATACACTTTGTATAGACTTCTTTGATGGGGTGACGCAAAATGCAATAATAATTCTACTGGGAGCATTTGGGTCGAAAGAGGAGTATGCTGAAAGCATGGTGAAATATGGCATTCTAGACGCTCTCCCCAAAATACTTTCAACAAAGTATTCCAATGCGGTAAGATCGTTGATCATGATCAAGTAAAATTCGCATTCGCATATTCGTCTCATACTTTCCGTTTCGGATTGCTTACATTGCACTATGTGGCAATTATTGATTATGACCTGGCTTTTTGCAATTCCATTCTACGGGAGCGTGAGGGCGTATAGGGCTTTAGTACCTACGTACATACGCATTTATCTGTAGGTAGTTCCAAACATACTTCCAGAACTGAGAAAACAATTTGTATGCAAAGTACAAACTTTTGATGAAAATATATTATAAAATATCAGTAGCTAAAGTCAGAGTGAAGGTGATTTTGTTTTGAAGTATCTTAAATGTGATATCCACATCCACCAAACTGAAAACTCTCACAATATAATATCCGAATTTGAATTTTGAATTTCAGCTCCTTGCCCAGCACACCCTCGTCCTTCTCAAGTATATGTGCATGAGTGCGAGAGTTCGGAGCCATGTATCTGATCATGATATCATGAGGAACGTTTTAAAATTGCTCTACCGTTACCGGGTAACAAAATTTAGCATTAACAATAATAATAACAAGCCGCGGGCTTGATGATATGGTATAAAACAGTATAGATGATCGGATCATAGGAATGCAAGGTATAAAATTATGTATCGTCCCCCAAGGTTCAACATACAGATACGATATTTTGTTATTTACAATTTTCCAAAACTTCAAAATGTTCTATTTAGCCTCGTTTGAAAACGAGCAAAAGGACCACCTGTTATTAAGCATTCTTATTGAAAGTTGGGCTGTTATTTTTCTAAAGTGTAGTTGAACCTTTGGGCATTGAAGGTGCAGCGGAAAGAACCAACGAAATTTTTCAAAGCGAAAAAAAAACATTATTGCTAATTATTTTTAAAAATATACAATAACAGCCTTTCTAACAGTTCTAAGATATTAAAACGCTCCGTTTTCCCCACCCGTTTTGTATGTTACATTTAAAAACTTTAAATCAAAACATTGTATGTGCATCTGGGAAATGGGAAGCACCTACTAAAGGAGATTTTTACATTTTTATAAGGAGCTTTTAATGTTGTTAAAACGTAGAAATGAAAAATTTCGAAAAAATGCTCATAAAATGTTTTGCATTTTAACCTCCAAGGACGCCTTACTGCATGCATGCATAATTTTATACTTGTGGAATTTTTGCATTTTGAGAAGAAGTTGAATTTCAATGGGAAAATTTATGGACAAAGTTTTTCCAATAATATGATGATCATGCTGATGGTCGATCGTGATACTGATCATGGTCTGTGATCAGAATCGGCAATCAGCATACAGCATGGTAGAAAGCAGTAGACAAGACTGTCGATGGTGGATGGAAAGAACGTACGTAGGATCGAAGCAGCACGACTGTGGCTACATAATAGGCCAAAGTTTGGGGTTATGTAATGTACATACAGTAACAAAAAATCGGCTAATAAAATTTTCAATATGATTTTGTGGAAAACACGAAAAAAAAATGAAAATACTGTAGGAAAGGCCTGAAATGCTTGAGCCTGTGATGTCATGCTTAGCATATATGACCCTTAGATGTCCACCTCATATTGAAGGTGTACTTTTCCGGGATGGAGTTCAAGACATCATGGATGCCATTACAAAATATAACGATAGCGAGTCTATTCTGATGTTGGTATGAACAAAAATAATAATAGTAATTTTATTGATATTTTGTATTAGGTGTGAAAACGATAAAGTAAAAGTTCTGTTTGTTATTACTACTTTAAATTTTATATCATTACGAGTATATAAGCTTTGAAAATGTTTGAGTGGAAATGTTTAGGGAGTTTCCAGTTGAAGGTGTAAAGAGATATATTTTTTAATGCAATAATATATGATTTTACCTTCACAGAAAAGTGCTTGCTTCCTTCTGAGAAATATAGCAGTCCATGGTATGGAAAAAGGAAGGAGAACGATTTTAGATAATGACGGAGAAAACATAATTCACAAAATTGAGGAAACGCATCCAAAATTAAAATATAACTATACGAAACCTCTAATAAGAGATCTTAAGCTACCGGTCACACCCACAATGCCACCTAAATCTACTTCAGCGGATCTTATAACTCCTATCATTGGAATTCCAGGTCAGCTTCAGGATTTTAGGGAAAATAGAAGTGGGGAGGATCTTGACGAATGGAATGTAAATTCTTGTGTAAAACGATCTAATTTCGTCCCAATGAGCAATGTACAGTTACAACCCCCTACCACCGTCCATAGTGTCCCTTCGGTTCCAAGTCAAAGTCAAAGCCAACTCTTGCCTTATAGATTCTAAATTTCTAAACCAGCAGAGCACGTCATAATTAAGTACGGAATTAATAAGAGTATTATAAACAAAATTTTAGATAACGAAAATGACAAATTTTCATCTATTAGGATGTCACAATTTATTTTCCAATTTTAATTTCTGCCATTACAATTCCTGAATTTATTTGAATAATATATTATAATTTGTACAAAATTGAAACAGCTCCATAATTCATGATAATAAACAATAATTACCATTACAAAAATCTACGAATTAGATGCAATATTAATGATTTAGAATTTCACACTACGTTAAGAGTAAACACTACAATAATTAAAATTTTTTAAGTTTCAATAGTCGATTATTCCTTCTCAGCGCTTCCTTTCTGTGTCGATACCAGTAGTACCATGTATCAGGTTCTAAATTTTCCAGAGGTTCAACTTTTCCTGTAAAAAATTAAAAACAAGTGCAAGCAAGTTATTATCACTAACAGTTTTGTTACGTATACTTTAAGTTGGTGATTAATGACTTGAGGTATGAGAAAACAGAAAAAAATACCTGTTGGAAGGGTCCAGAGCCAATCTGGATATTCGCTGTCCTCTTTTAATTTAATGTCTTCACCTTCATTGTTTATGCACGAGCCACACACATAGTTAACTAATTTATCTGCATCCGTTTCTACTGGAAGGATTTTCTTTTCAAGTGTTGGACCAGCGCCTTTGGCAAGTTTGCCTTTCTTCCCCAAAGACGGAATTGCTGTTAAAAAATAATATTCAACATTAGTGACACGAAAACCTATAACCTAAAAACTACAGAAACAATCAACAATGAGTTGACAAGCTAAATATGAAATAGTGGATAGTCTGCAGCGTTGCGTTTAATGTACTCTACTACAACTAAACTTAAAAGTCTATTTTATATTTACATTGGTCGTAGGTAACACACATTTAAGTAACTTTCAATATTCAATATTCAGTCTTTCATCAAACAAGTAAACTTTTGGTACTATGCGATTCTATAATTAAAAAATTTCAAATATATAGGTACTTAAGACATCAACATTTTTGAAGGAAATTATCACCATGTGAGTTTCTGAATGTAGTTGCATATACTTATTATACTCGATTATACTGACATTAAGTACCTACTTATATATAATTAATGTACTAGAATTTAGAATGCTTGATTTGAATAACTTATAATTAATATACCTGGTGCTTTGGCGTAGAATCTAGTGGTCGTTGCACTTGCTGTATTTAAGATTGAAGCACGAAGGAAACTATTAGAAAAGCAATACAGACTTCGAGCTGAATTTAACTGCATTTTGAATAAGTAACTATTTTTTTTAAACAAGTCTACACCCAACACCCGAATAAACACAGTACCTCCTCAATCTCATTCAAAACAATAAATACTGAAAAATGAAATTCACTGAAATTGCGAAATTGAGAAATTGTGTGTGGAATTTAGTGTTGCCGGGTCGTCGAGGCTTCTGAACCTATGAGAGAGATCGCGGGAAGTTTCAACTAGGCACATTTTTGGAAGATTTTGGTCTCTCGTCTCTCTCGGTTTCCGTCTGAAAGTTTCTTTAAAATACATTCAGTTTTTTAACTGTGGTTTTGTTATTGTGGAAGTGAGGGGTTGAGTTAATTTACAAGCTCAAAGGACTTTATTTTTTAGTTCTGCTTTGTGATTGTTTTTAACCCAGAAGGACGGATCGGCTAGATTTCAATTGAAATCCCAGTCATACTGTTCCAAATGTGATTCTTGTGTTTACCATAATTGCTTGAATATTAATTCATTATTTTAAAATCACGCTCTTGGTACGCGTACCTGTTTCTTTCAAATACGAATAATTTACTGACAGCTGAATAAATAAATTAAAATGAGATTACCAAACACGTTATTGTGTCATGCGAAAAAAGTGGGAAAGCTAACTAAGGATTTTGCCAATTTACCGGAAGCTTACATCAAACGAACTATTGACGAGGTTTGAACGCAATTTTTCAACTTTCACATTTATTTACTTTTAACTTTCAAACTGCAATTAATTAATACCTACCAGTACATGCTTTAGTAATTAGTATTTATTGCCCCACTACGAGGCACGAGGTAATGGAATTATTTAGATCCATCCATCCATCAACGTAGTTTTTGTATAGTAGGTCGACCGGTGATGATATTGCCGTTAACCATTACCATCTATGGCTGATACAGATAGTATCTTTTATCCTATCATCTAATCATCTATTGTCTCGTCGGGGTTTAGGGATATTATTAAATGCTTACGATAATACGATAAGTCAATTGCATCACTCATCATTAATTCTGCGGTATAGCTGGATTGAAACAACATTCCGAATACAAAAAAAATACCCTTAATTAAATCATATTTGAAAAATACCGGTGACTGTTAAAAGAAGCACTTTGGGATGTCAATTGTCACAACTTTAAAATAGTCCATCATCGCTCATTATTTCATCCGCACATTACATTTATTTTGTATTTAGAGTGGCCTTGACGTTTTCGTTCTCTCTTTAATCCTGTAAATTTCGAAATTCGTGTTGATTGCTTGTAAATTAAAATATTCGAACTACACGGCTTTAATCCGTAACCAAATACTGCAGTTAAGTCGTTAATTCATTGACGAAATGCTTTCGCAGCATTAAACGAAGTTACGATTAGCTTGCGGCAATAGGGATTTATATTAGCTGTTAGTTTCAAGATTTTCGCTGCACTACAGATTGTATCAAGCAATTAGAAATTTATAATGTGCAATCGATGCATATTATGCATTTGATTAAATACACTTCCATAAACATAACGTTTTTTTTGATGCCTCATTATTGATGAATTAGGATTTTTTTGGAAGATAACTAGGGAATCACTACCTCCCTATTATGCTCCTTTTAAACTGTTTTGAATTTTGAACCGTGTTGTCTACTGGGTATTGTGCAGTCCAAAGCTGGAGTCCCCTGCCGTTGCGTTGGTTAACATGTACGAGAAAAGGCGAAGTAGGTGGACTCTGGATTCTATAATAGATCTCGACTGCACAATACGTTAATATAGATAGCAAAAGACTATAGTTTTAAAAGAAATAATTATTAATTGACATTTATCCAAGCTGAAATAACCGTGTATAGTGGGATACATTCGTTTGAAGTAGCAGTTAACAATGCAGTGGGGTGAATATAAATATGTATAGAGACACAGAGGTTGTAATCTAATTGTAACAAAACTGAAAAATTTCGAACACAATAATAATGGTCGGTCGTCGCCGTCGCTACTATAAGCTATAGGTAATCTAAACCTTAAAAGCCAAACCTTCTCAATCGGCTGTATGATAACTTTTGCCCATTTTTATATGCCTTTACGCCTGCTTCATATTACTTGATGTAAACTTTTCAATTTCATTGTTAATCCGAAAGAAAAACACGTCATTGTACTAATAGTAATAATTATACTATACTTGTAATTCCTTCCTACACTCAAATTAAACGTACATTAAAATTTATGCATTATGATTATATTTATGTCCACATTCATATCCTACTCGAAATAACTTTACGATCACCTAAAAAGATACTTTTGTAATAATTTTCATTCCTGACATGTCCTCTTATGTCCTTAATGATACTTAAGACTACACTACACTATATACTAATACCAGCAACAGCAATACTCCAAGGAAGTATTATGTAATATGCACACAGGGAAAGATCAAAAGTCAAGCCAAGCGTCCTCAAAATCCCTTCTTTAGACTTTCTTCGACTTCAAACTAAGCTCCAACTTTCAAGTCCTCCTTACCCTATTTCTATTTTCATTTAACTTTTCATTTCTCCTTGCTCTGGCTGTATATTTTCCTGACTTGCTCGTTCGTCTCCTATAATATCGCTCGTAGTAAATTCCTAAATTCTGAAATAAATTCATGCACTCAGCCGACTACACACTGAACTTTCATTTCCTAATAATTAGTATGATATTCTTATCTGTGAAGTTCTCCCGTCTCTCCTAATAATTCTATACGTACGTTTTAAGAATGGTAGTGATAGCATGAATATGATAAGCTAAATAAAATTTAGTTAACGCGTCCAGTATAGTCGGCTAAAACTGTGTAATTTAAACATAGCTCTATACATAATATGTATAATAAATCACATGTGTTTGCATGGTATATATGTCTTCCTCGCGACTTTCTAAAATTTAGTTTAGGAGTACAATAAAGATGATTAATTAAATATATGTTGCATAGGTGCATCGTATCGTATGATTCTTCATTTAGAAAAGCAAAATAACTTTTGAGAACTGTAACCATATACATCTGTATAATTGTTTCGTTATTTTGTAGTATGTATTATTATTTTTCATTGTTCATCTGCAGTACCTAACTAGTAAGAACCCTATACGCTTATATATCTACACGCTGGTTACATACATTTATAGTACCGTATTTCCTGTAATAGTAGACGGGCCAGTAATAGTAGACGGATCTTGGAGTTCAATACTGGGCGCCTAGACAGGTCTGTAATCTGTAATAAATTGTACATGGGGCTGTGCTTATACACTACACTGGTTATTTAATTATTCATAAATTAAGTTTTTCCCATCACGTAACGGTAAATTCTCTAAATTATAGTATTTAAGAAGTAAAAGTGAAATAAAATCCAGTCTTAAACGGTCGTCGTTGTAAATTTAAACGTTAAATATTTGTAGTATGTTAAATGTACGAATTTATGCTTCCATAATTTACAATATTTCGTACCTTCAGGACCAGCCTATAGAAATTCCTGAAATTCGAAATATTCGTAAATTTATTTATCTTCAAATAACGTGTGCGCGAACGTTAGTTGGAATAATTATGTCCTCTGTAAAAAATAAAGTTTGCTTTTATGTTGAGTGCAATTTAGATTAAAAGAGTAGTTAATAATTGTTGCGATTATTGTACGAGGGAAAATTGATATATTGTGCTAGAATAAATTTGCATTTCTGATAATTTGTAAGTTTGATGTTTGCATAATATGTATATACTATGCTACCTACCCAGATGTGTACATTTAAAACAGACAACTTGAAATTAAATTTTGTAAACGGGCCTGGGAGGTTCGCATTAATTTGTAGACAACCGATAGTAACAACCAATAGTAGACCCCGTCTACTATTACAGGAAATACGGTAAATATGAATAGTGAGGCTTCCACTAGTAGATCCATATATAACTTAACAATAAATTAAACTGAAGCAAGGAGAACGAGGAAATAGGGGAATGCTGTAACTGGGCTTAAATTCTGTCGGTGTCGGTATAATTCTATGTATAGATAGACCTACCTATAATGTACTATGTGACTCACTGCGGCAACGTCGGCATCGGCTCCAGGTCAGAAATTTTTGGAGTTAGGACCAAGTCCAGGAGAGCGCCAGGGCATCACATGGAATAAACTGGGTCATTACATGTGTAACAAATGAGTATGAGTGGAAGTGGAAAGAAACAACAAAATGTAATTGATGACAGTTTATTCCAATGATTATTTTCATGGTTAATGATGCCAGGCCAGCAGAGTTCCAGAACTCCCAGTTTCTCATATTATTCATTGTTCAAGGAATTCATCTCTTTCGATTTGAAGTTCGTCTGCTGTGTGGCTCTATAGCTCTCTGGCTTCTAGTATTTGGAATTTACGTTTCGTTTCTCGTATTTTCTAAAAGCTTGAGAGAATTTTCCTTGTGCTTTTAGATATTACTATTATTATTATGCTCTGTACTAGTTTGTAGACTTGTGTTTGTGTAATTGCATCCAAATCGTACTCGTAATTATACCGCCATTGTCACATTGATAGTCCTCGTCGTATTTCCTTGTGAAGCTTACCATGAACAAAGCTCATTGGGTCAGATCGCGTGATATCTTCATCTTGTGCTTGGGATTTTTTTTGTCCTGCGTTGTCGTCTTGTCGTAAAAGGTCCGAAGGACTTTTGCACGTAGTATATGGACACGACGACGGCGACGACGGGCACGATTCCGTTCGTTTCTCCTCCATGAATTATGAGCCTTCTGGGATAACTACTTTCACACACATGTACACCTATGATCCTATGTATGTATATGTAATAATTACATCTGTAGCTTCGTTTATTTACTCCGGGTAGAATATACATATATAGGGATCCTTTTGCGGGATACATAGTGGCGTGGTTCTGCACTACATACTCTCATTATTATGATTAGGAAATGCAAAGATTTCCCTTCTCCACTGTCTCCTAACTTTTCAATTGAGATAAATGGAGCATGTAGTTTAATATCTTTGAATCTGCGGAATACTGAATGAATCCGTACTTCTTGCCTTTTACTATGTAACCACACACATATATACGTAGGACGTAGAGTGGATGTTACATAGGTAGACGATATAATTATGTAGAATTTCGGCGCTGGTACTGGTGACTGGTGCTGACTTGTGTTTAGTTGGTCCTTCATAGTCTTTTGGTGTTTTTGGCCGAGAGAGTCTTCGCATCGATTTTTATTCTAATTTCAATAAGGCTATAGCTATAGGGCTATATAGAGAAATTTCCATAGTATTGCTGTGTAGCTAGTTTGGCGTTGGCTTTAGTACATAGTATCGAAGTCCGAAGTGGAATCGAAGGATTGCTTGGCATTCGTGGTGGATGCCACCGTCGATGGTCATGTAGCCATGTTCTATTGAATGTATAATTTTATACTTATATGTATATTAGACAGTCACAGTGTAGATTTTGAGATTCAGGAGACTAGAAGATTGTGGCATTGTCTAATAATAATTTGAATTAATTTGTATACTATTCCCCTTAGATCTCGATTATATCCCGTTACATTGCCATTAATTCCGTGCTCGACACAGAATATAGTATGTAGCACATACGTGGTATGTGCATGTCTGTGTAGGCCCTTTACCGGACCGTATTGTTATACCTGCTCTATATAGTGCATATGTGTAGAATTGTGAATGTAAGTCATGTAGTATACGTGTGTGGATGGGAAGAAATCTCATTTCATGGTCATGGCAGTAATAAAATTTGTCATCATGTGTCCACACGACTCTCTTACAGTCACCAGAGAGAATATAATAATTACGCCTAATTAATTGATGGGTCCATTTATTTCATTTATTCGAAAATTCTTGAATTCTAGCGAGAGAGCTGTAGGCTGTAGCATAGCCCATCATCATTGCTTTTCATAGTCTGATTATACTTTCATACAATTTTCTTTCGAGCTCTGGAGCTGGAGTTGTGAACTGCGGAACTACTGCTCTTAGTTTTAATTTAAGCAATGACATGTAAAACGTTCACGGTCAATGGTTTACGTTTTCTTCTCCCACGCTTTTTTTCTTCTTTTTATAATTTTGTAGTTTTTTTTCTCGTTCTACATTCTACACTTCATTTTTTTTGGTGTTACTATTATTTTTTTTAAGTGGCATAATTTATTTTTATTGTTTGTATATTTTTTTTTTTACATATTTGTATGTATATTGATGTTTTTTTTTTGAATTTTTTGTTTTGGTTTTAGGTAGAATGGAAAACCCCGAATTTACCTAATTATTTACCACGTGAAGTCAAAAAGAAGGCTATCCGTTTCACCACAAACCGTCCGTGGACAGATCAATTTAAAAAGCAGCAGGAGCGTGTTGGGACGAGATACAATGTTTTTGTGGAACCTATCAAAGATTGGACAATTTTTAGAGGGGATCGTGTTGAGGTTCTCGTGGGAAGGGATAAAGGGAAAATTGGAGTTGTGAGTCAAGTAAGTACATGCAGTGGAACTGTGTAAATTTTTTTTGTTTCCATTTTCTTTTAAATGAATGCCAATGGTTTTTAATCTTCTAAAGAGGGAAAGCTCAATAATTTACGCAGAATGATCGGAAAAGCATATCAGACTAACAAGAACAGTGCAGAACCTTTTAAAATCGTAAAATTGGACTTTTCAATTAACTTTAAATAAAATAATGCAGTGTAGTGTTTAAAATTTTCATAGTAAACAGTTTTCCACCAATTTTAAATTATGTAAGTAACAGCTGTTACTTCTTCAAGGGAGACCAGATAGGGTGGATGATGTAACATTGCAAGCAGAATATGGGCTGTGAAGAATAAAAATGACCCATATCCATTTTTAAGTAAATACGAAATGTACTATCTACAAACAATAAATGAATGTCGTGTATTCCTTAAGGCTTCTAAATAGAACATTTTACACTTTTCAAAAACGTAATTAGACCATTGTACACTTTTCAAAAGCGTGTAATTAGAATATTTAACACTTTTCAAAAGCGTGTAATTAAAACATTTTATTCTTTTCAAAAACGTGTAATTAGAGCAATTTACAGTTTTCAAAAACGTGAAATTAGAACATTTTCCATTTTTCAAAAGCGTGTAATTAGAACAATTTACACTTTTCAAAAACGTGTAGTTAGAACATTTTACGCTTTTCAGAAACGTGTAAATGCAACATATTGCACTTCTTAAAAATTCATAGTTAACATTTTACGCATCCAATTAATTTAGTAGTTTTTATTAAGTAGATTATATTTGAATTCTAGCGTTAATTGGATATGGGTCATTTTGGTTCTTCACAGACGATATATAAGAGATGAGCTATACTTAGGAGTTGTTTTTGATTTTTTTCCTTTTGAGGGTTCCAACAGAATAAGTAGTGGTGGTGGCTTCTGTGACGACTTTTAATTTTGGCCGAGTGAGTACAATTAGAAGAACTCACGATCAGAGTTAGAGCCTGGGTGACTACATATATTATAGATGTACATAAAGTAATGCGAATTAGGTCTCTCTCAGTCCTCAGTAGTAGTGAGTTGGTCTTTTTTCTTTTCCGTGTGTAATGTGTGGAGGAAAGTATTCGAATTCGAATCAATGGAGGACGTAAAGTAAAAGGTATAGGGTTGCTGGA
>JAQFZE010002430.1:0-14637 GCA_034695245.1 Dicyrtomina saundersi | reverse complement strand
GTATTGATATATTTGAGGAATTATTGTGCTATATGAATAAAAACCTAATTGTCATTTTTCATTAATTTATTTAATCTGCAATCGTATTCTCAATAAGTGATATTTTTAGTTGAGTCTAAAAATATATTTGCTACTGCTAAGCTGAACATTATTTTATTATATTTCTAAACGCCGTGGGCGTTTCAGTAAGTATGCATAATTAAATTGCAGAAATCTGCCAAGTAAAATCTTGTAGAAACGCACTGGTGGAAATAACAATAAAAAAGTTGCTTCGAAAATTACTTTTATTTCCTTTTATTCGTATACTTTATTTATGAATACATAATTAATCATTAATTTGCTCACAGTAAAAAATAATATAGGACAGAATAAAATTGGATAGTTTCACATTTTTAATATTTAAGGTATATTTCCACCCAAGAAAATGCACACTAAAATTATATTGACAAATTAGTCTTTCCATAGGCAAATATTCTACATTAAGAATTTTACGAGTTATAGTTATCAGTATTTATGTTTAAGGTACAAAAGTATCAAAAATCAAAAGCTTCAAAAAGTATGGTATAGTGTCTACTGGTAAAGACCGAACCGATTGTGTTGACGATTGTTGTACAGTGGAACTCCGTAAGTTGTAGTCAGTCCGTAATTTCCATTTCGTACTCCATGATGTCCGTGTCCATGTCCTTGTCCATGTCCTTGGTAGTTGCTACTGTAGTAAACTGGAGCTGGGCTGTAGTGTCCATGTCCATGTCCATGTCCTTGTCCGTGTCCGTGTCCTTGTGCGTTCGGCAAGTAATGTCCATGTGCGTGCTGTTGGGGTGGGTACACGTTGGGTCTGTATGCGTTGTACGCCAATATATGACCAATCACATTCCCGTAGCCTAGGTAGCCGTGGGGGATAGGAGAGTGACTGTGTTCGTGACCATTATTGTAGCCATAGCCAGCACCTTGGTAACCGTAGCCGTAGCCTTGACCGAGTCCGTGACCACCATATCCATAGCCATAGGATGGAGTAGGAACTAAGTATTTGGCTACAATAATTGAAATTTTCTAATATTAGAGTTTTGCAGTAATACACCATTTCGATGATACATTTTTCAAAAAATAATTTTTTACCGTAAGTGTAATGATTTGCGTAGTAAGGAGTGATAACTTCTTGGACAGCCTGGACAGGGGTGGGTTGGTCATAGTGTCCCAAAGTAGAGACTAAATTAAAGCTGTTCGCCCCAACTAATTTCTCCTCCTTGGTCGCGTCCCGCTCAGTTACAACCTTCTTTGTTCCACCAGCTTCTTCCGAATCCGAATCCGAAGCTGCAGTAGCAACCGCTACAAATGCAAGCGCAATTATAATGACCTGCAGAAAGTAAACATAGCACATATATAATGCATCAAAAAAAACTTTTTTTGAAAAACAACACGAACCACTCCACAAGAGAAGGATAGAAAAATACTTACGGTTTTTAGACTCATTTTGAACTTAATGCACTGTCAGCTGTAATATGTAATTTTATGATTTTTCAAAAACTTGTGAGAAAAATGTAACTATAAAAATCTTAAAACTGACTGTGAAATTTTAAACTTGAGTGAAATCCAAAGCTGAACTCTTGAGACTTGAGACTGTGACTTCTTCTGGTCAGAGCTGGAGTATTTATATTCCTGCGTGGTCCTCCATAGGAAAGTGGGCAGGGGCAGGAGTCATGAGCGTCAGCGGGCTATTAGTGCTACAATAATGAAAACAATTAGTCACTAATCTTGGTAAACTATAATGTATAGTAATAGTAAATGTTCTGAGTTGTGAAGCAATTACATAAAACAAAAAAAACAAATAAAATAGCTAAATACCGACACCGACGCCGACACCGACGATGACGACGACACAATTGGGATTGTGATTATTCAACAACAATGGACTCGACTACCTGAGATTTATCGCAAACTTCCTTATCTTATTAGTCAAGAAATTAGCCAAAGTCAAAGTGGTTAAAAGCCATTGTGCTGTAGGACTGCTCAATTTCTGAGGACCTTTCCATTTTTTTTGTCTCGTCTAACCTTTTCATCTTTTTGCCAAAATCCAAGCAAATTCACATGCTAGATTCATGTATTATTTCAGATTTTTTCAAGTCCAATGTTAAGTGGATAATAGGCGTAATGTTAAGTGGTATATAATATGGGAGCTCCACATGGAGACTTTGTGTAGGTGGAGATGGTTCGCCGATATTCTAAATTATTTACGGATTCTATCTTGCTACACTCTCATATCTATAGTTCATGTACGTCATACCATTTTCAGTTACTACACCATGTGCACTGCTCTGTGAGTGCTGTTACAACTCCAAGATCTGATCTGACACAGAGCAAAAATGATGGAAAATGGGACGAAAAAAGTAATTTCGTATCTCCACCGTTCTAGAGCATCAGACCAGAGACTATTCTTTATGTACTTATCGTCTGTAAAGGATCAAAATGACCCATTTCGATTTCTAGCTAAATACAGAATGCATTATCTACGTACCAAAGAGCTAAAATATCACGATCCTAAAAGCTTGTATTTAAGTAGAACATTTTGCACTTTTTCAAAAACGTGTAGATAGAATATTTTGCACTTTTCAAAAACATGCAAATAGAACATTTTAACTTTTCAAAAACGTGTAAATAGAATATTTTGCACTTATAAAAACGTGTAAATAGAATATTTTGTACTTTTCAAAAGCATGTAACTTAAACATTTTCCACGTTTAAAAAAAACGTAAATAGTGCATTTTGAATTTTTCAAGAAACATGCACATAAAACATTTTGCACTTTTCAAAAAATCATAATTTACGCATCTATCTCATATATTTTTTTGACATAGGTCATTTTATTTTGAACTTAAATAAGAAATGACTCATCTTGGTTCTTCAAAAACGTTTCATATAAAAAGCCACAGACTAACAAAATAAAAGTGAAGGCTTCTCTGAGTCTTCGAGACGCGTTCCGCTAAATTTTTTTCTTTACACGCGTTGGACAGGAAACAAAGGAGGAAGAACGTTTCTTGGACAAAGGCTAAAGAGCAGCAGAGCAGAAGTTAGAGAACCGCAACCGAAGTGAAATGAGTCAAGGTTGTTCTCTCAGTCGCGAAATAACGTAAACGTAACATATAATAATACTGTTAGGATATATTATTATATGTTTAGTTCCAAATCCAAAGTCAGCAGCTCTTTCTTTAATTTTCGCTAATTTCTCTATCAATTCTATTATCTACATACTACTAAGTACTTACATGTTATGGAGTAACGCATTCATAATTTGTGTATTGTACAGAGGTATTGAATGCTACAATTAATTCTTAATGATGGACAATGCACCATAGTTTTTATCAAACCCAGAAGTCCATCCATCACACACGGAGCTAAGTACACCTCATCATCATATGATTCTTCTTCCGGTCCACGTACACCATGAACATAATTAATCCACCCTACATTTTTAATACACGTTATTAAGTTTAACTTGGTTCCTGTCGTTGTTTTCCTTCGATATATCTATTCCACAGCTGCCAAAGTTTTTTCAGTGTCAGAGTGATTTACTTGCATTTCATTTTTCTTTCGATTCCCAAGTCATTATTATAGAGGAATTAGTTCCACTTCCCTCATGTCACACATAATATTATATAGAAACTTTATATTAAGTCATTGTTACACAATTTTAATGGCCTAACAGCGTAGAAAATGTTTTTTGATAGAATGCAATGCATTCTTAATTTAGGGTTGTTACAGAGTACAGTTGCAGGATGAGGGTTTTTGCTTTGTTTTTAACAAGCGGGTTATTCTACTCACTACTGAGTATATGCATATTTATGTGGAAACTTTCCATTTCATAAACTCGCTGTTTTTAAGTCAGAAAACTCAGAATGAAAAAAAAACCTCAAAGTTCCTCAGTATATTGCTATGGCTTTATGGCGCATCACGGAAACAATATAGAAGGGTGACTTAAAGTCGTCACATTTTCATAAAAAATAAAAAAACGATCTACTACAAAAAAAAACGAATACTTTTTTAAAATAAAATATCACAATATCAAAAAAGCACTGTCAAAAAAATCAAAATTAAATTATGAAATGAAACCTAATCTCTGAGAGAGTCCCATATTCTACAATCCTTCTTACTACTACTACTACTACTACCACAGTGAGTGCAAAATTGCAAAAATCATTACTTTTGATTTTAAGTCATTAAAAAGTACACTTGTATCGCAGAAAAACAACTTCACTTCACTGAAACGACTTAAAAACCAGGAAAAACCAAAAACAGAGTCTTCCCGTATTTCATCAATTTCATCTTCATCATATAATATCACTGAGGTATTTCATCAACCAAAAAGAAGAATAACGATAACGAAGATCACTTAATTCATTCATTTTAATATAATGTGGAAACATCAGTCGCAGTTTTAATTTAAGACTCTTAAGCTACTTCCTATCCAATAATACTGTCTCCTTAAAAAATTAAAGTAAATTACTTCTTTTCGAAGCTATATTGATTTGGAAGCCACGGAAATCCAGTAAATCATCATGTCATTTTCGAAAGCAAAAATTAAGCGATTTAATGATACTGCAGGTAATGGGAGGGATTTTAATGTAACTTAAAAATACAATAGAAAATTAACATGATTAACAATAATAATATAATAATAACACGCCTGATTCAAGGTCTTTATCACCCCAGAATTCACCTATGCTTCATTTCACAAAATAATTCGTAATAAATTATATAAGTTGATAATCTCTTCAAAGGTTGCGGTCCACCAGTTGGAGCTTACAATCCCAAACATCCCACTGATGTTAAAAAAGAGCAAATGGACCCAATCTTAGCTGAGACCAATAAATGTAGTGCTACTGATGAAAATGTCCCTGACGTCCAAGGACCAGTACCAGTGCCAGTGCCAGGGCCACTGTCGCTCCCTATTCTCTTTACTATTGCGAGTACATCGAACACTTCAGGACCAGAATTGACAGATGCTCCCCCTCGCAACGGCGCCACATGTCGATCCGTAAGTATATAGTTCACACCAGTAGAAAAAAACAACACGGGACCCCGGGACCCTATAGAAATTACACCTGAAGTACCTAGTTTAAGTCTTAATATTATGTAATAGTACATTGTAATTAGTTTATTTCAATTTAATTGCGCAGACAACTAAAAGAAGAAGAGCTCCGAGACCACTTCTAATTTCTAAATCCAGTTCCAGTGACTCCTCTAGTTCGATTTCAGTGAATTCTACGATCAACAACGGCACCCATACTTTCCATTTTTCACCGAATAAAACTTCTCTCGCAGTTAAACAAAATAGTTATTCGCATTTTAATCAAAACCAAAATAATGTTCCTCCACACCCAGTTCCAGTTCCAGTTCCAGTTCCAGCTGTCTTAGGTCTAGTTGAAAAAAACTGCGAGGACAAGAACAGCGAATCTGAAACTGAAAATCTAAGAAATATTCGCTCTTTAAACCAAGGAGGAAGAGGTAACAATGATGATGCAACTAAGGAGTTAAACTTACTAAACAGGGACGACGATAATATGATCCAAGTCAAATTCAACAACGTAGCAACAGCAACTGTAACAGAAGAAACAAACAAAGGTATTGAAGTGAGGACGAGACCATTTCATGGGAAGAGACTGAAACGAGAAGTACTTGTAACAAAACATTTTGGAGTTGAAACTTGTATCAACAAAAGCGCTGGCACTACAAAACATACGGAGAAGACGAAATTTATTGATCAAAAGGAAATAGAACAACAATTAATCTCGACTCTCAAGGCAAACGATGAGTTACGCTCACAACTGGAGAACGTCCGAGCTGATATGGATTCCCTTAGAACTCAGTCCAGAGCCTGTCACGAAGGATTTAACGAGCTTCAACTATCTTTGGAAACAGAGCGAAAAAATCTCCTGGAATTAAGAACGAAAATGAAGAAAACTGAAGCTGAATTGAACTCATCCCAAATATCCCTCACTTCCTGTCAGAGACAACTAACAGAGGAAAGATGTCTCCATGAAAGGACTGTTCAAGAACTGAAAGAAACGGAGGTCGCTAGTCATGATCATGATCAGCTTGTCAAGAAAAATACGAAGTATATTCACGAGCTTGAAATACAGGTAAAGTATTTATTTGAGCTCCAAGAATAACATTCATTTATAGAAATTTCAGTTTGACTTTGCTGGTAACAATAATAATTAATGTGATATTGCACTACTTAACTGACCTTTACTATACAACATATAGCTGAAAGAAAAAGTTGAGATACTTAGTCGTAATGAAGCAGAACAGGAGACGGTATTGACTCTTATCAGTGATCTCGAAATGCAGATAATTGCCAAGGATAAGGAAATCAGTGACGTGACTAGCTGGGGAAACGATTGGAAAAGCAAATATGAAAATAATCAAAATCAGGCACGGAATGTCATAGGGCTTGGAGCTGCAGAAGTTATAACTCTGGGAGCATTCTCTTATTTCAAATGGAAATACGGATAAAATCTACATTATAATAACTAGTTCCAAAAATTCAATAAAGGATCAAAAATCGGTTTTTGAAAAAACATACTAAACAGATCGTATTTTTTCTATTTGTAATGTGGGTATAGGTTTAATATGCAATACGTGTATCAATAATCAATTTTTGCGACTTTCAACTTCAACTTTATTTCATCACGTTCACGATGGGATAAATTACAATTTATCATATATAATATTGTTATTTTTTTTGTTTTTGTTGTTGTGCTGCAACTTCACAAAGTCAAAATTATCCTAACAAACAATTCCTTTTCTCCAATATTTTTCAAAATTCATATAACAAACACAGTGGTATGGTAGTATACACGCTTTTTTTCGTAATTTTATATATTTACATTCTTTTTCTTCACTTTATTTGCTTTTTTTAACTTACACTTTTACATAATTCTCTGCGCCTCACCTGTAATAATTATTACTATTTTCTCCGTAGAGTATGTGCAGTATCAGTATACCCATACATAATATCAACCATCTTTAATCCTTATATCATTATAACGTTTGTCTAATTCATTGCATTTTTTCTCATGTCTTTCTTATATTGTGATTCATTTCACGGTTTTTGTTCACAGTTAAATTTATATTATATCATCATTGCGCATACCGTAAGTTTATATAAGTAGTTTCAATATTTAATTTGCATATTCTAAACTAATTGTATATATGCATATAACATATTATGGCATTAAGAATAAGAATTTATTAGTAAATTTTATATGAGAAGTTTTCATCGTTCATGAAACTAATCGTAAGTTTGCAGATATTATATGTATAGACTTTTGTCCTTTGTCACAGTTTCGCTTTGCTTTAAATCCACTGTTTCCATCTGCAATCTGCAATAATTATTACTGTAATATAACTTTTTCATACGCGCAATATATTGTATCTCCGTGTTTTAACTAAAACGCTGTATCAGTATATGTGAGCTATATTTTCTACAAAGTATAAGTAACTAAAAAAAAAGTGATAATAATACACGACACCGGTATGTACATTTTTATAATAATATTATTCCTAATAATAATTATCAAGACTTTTAGAGTCTTGATTAGTCTGAGTTAGTCCACTACAGAACATTTTGTAACAAATGAATAGAAACGTTGTGTGTAATCCTACGTAAAAGTATATAACTAATATACTAACTAATTAAATTAATTTACCTACTACTTACGGTACGGTTGTGGTCTATTATTAGGTGTTAAGTTTTCATCTGCATATAGAACAATATTACAACAAATTCCTATGTCTATAGGCTCTGACATCCTCCTCAACCTCAAAAAGCTATACGAACGAGCTCTCATATACAATATTATGAGTTTTAAATTGTGATACTTGGTAAACTACCAGTTACGCTTTAAGTACCTGAATCTAAATTTCAGCAATAATGCAAGAATGCCACTACAATTGGTTATTTGTGCACACATAATTAGTATGGAAAAATTATTTTTAATACTTAATAATCTAAAAGATTTTTATTTCCTCGGTCATTTCTTGAAGAACTTCCGATTCCGATGGCTGCGATCTTCCCTCTGTGTTCAGTGTGCATTCAACTATAACCCTATAATGACTACAATATATACTGTATATATATATAAGCATTGTGGTAATATTGTAATGTAGTTGTGTGTATTTTCCCTATAATAAGCAATTATTGCTCATACAGCCTACTTGCCCGCTCTAAATATAGTGAATTATTATTAATTATTTTAGAAAAAGTTTTTTTTGGTACATCTATAAAGTAGTTGTATTTATATAATTATATTACTGTATCTTTAGTTAGAATGAACATCATGTCAGCGTCAGAGCAATATAGTTCTGTTATTGTTGTGCAGCATTCAGTTGACTTAAATTTGAAAAAGTAAAACAGTTAAATAATGCTTGAATATTATTTTTACTCTCTATATACTAATTATTGCAAGGATCAAAACTCCGACTTGATAGTTTCACATTAATAACTACTTTTCAAAACTTTGCATGTGTGTGTATAATATAACCACTTACTTATTGTGTTGCCCATCATATTACTACATTATGTGTTAAACCATGTAAATAGTTTTAATTTACATTGTTATAGTCTTATTGGAGCTTAAACTGCGATTAAAGATAATTAATTTAATACCATAGAAAACGCTGCACGTAATTTAGCATATGATACTCAACCAATAAGCGTTATATGTAATTATTTTTATATTAATGGCGATTATTATTACACTTTTTAAACTTTAAACTACCACAGTTAATCAGTCCCATGATGAGTAGGTTGACTAACTCTTATTTTCAGAATCTATATAAGAATTCATCCATGTGAATTAGGTATTTTAATTTGTTAAAGCCATAATATATAATAAGTGTGTCTGCCTTGAAATTTGGCATCTATAAAATAAGACTAGAACTAGGTAAGCCTACATTATATTTTCATTACGGGTTTAATTACTACTATCAGAATTATTAACGCAACAATCAAATCGTTCGTGGTCGAAACTCCAATACAACGTATACAGTAATTAAACAATTTGCTTTGCAGCAGTGCAGAAGTACAAAGTTTTTACAATTAATATATAACATTATAACTCTTATGTCTTACTACTCGTAACTTACTAAATGTACATATTATATTAATATATATAGTCTAGATTTAAGAAAATTCAGTCGGGTATTGAAATTCACCAAAATTTATGACAAGAACACAATATATTGAGAATTCGAGATTATAATTTTAGTTGACATTATCTTTGCGTACCTTACTATTCTTTCTTACTTTTTTCTTGTTTCATATAGACGGCACAATTACGGTTAAAGTGCATAAGCAATTTTATATTTTATAGCTATATATTTTTTTACCCTAACATGTTATACTTGTTTCTCCGTTTTTATTTTCTCATTATAAAATCGCATACCTTATTTTTAGATCGTGTATTAGTAATAGTACTTACATAAGGACATACATTGTTGTTTACATTGCAGAAATTTTATCCAAGCTATATATACGTAAGTATTCTTCGATGCATATATCAGTTCTCGTCTTCACACTTTTGCTTTTTTTTATACATACAAAATATAAGAGGGATATTTTTGCCATTATAATAAAATATAATCAAAAGTATAACTATTTCTATTATCATAACCTCTAAAATAACTTAATAGAGTAAATCATTAAAATAAATAGCTACTTAAAACAAAATTGTGTGTACAGTAAATTAAGGATAACAGTAAAAACAAACAAATCTATCTATTCAGGAGAAACGTCACAACCAACAGATTATACAATTCACCCAAAATGAAACGATACGGTCCTTTGTAAAATATTTTCATAAGAATGACCACAACATGAATATTTCCAAAAATGTTACTTAAAACAGCAAGTACTTAATTATTAACGAGTTTAAGTTAATTATATATTATTGCAATATAAGGTTCTCTTGTCTTAGCTTAACTCACTGCACCGTTGAAAAATTAACTTCGTCTGTTGAAAAACTTGGGTGCTAAAATGAAAAAACTCGAGGCAAACACACCTCCTCCAGCCACCAAAAACGACCATAAATTTGTTCCCGTCATGTCATATATCACGCCTATGATTACCAAATAAATTATTCAATGTAAGTATATTTTGTTTTGTAAATGACCAAAAAAATGTAATAGTAAATTTATATCCATGATTAATGTATTATAAATTACCAGCAATTGGAGGACCAACAAGGTTCCCAATTCCTTGAACTAACAATAAAAGTCCGTAAGCGTTGGCGAACCGCTCCAAGCTTACAACCTACCAGGAAACAGTTTTCAAAATCACATATAATTAAGTTTTGAGATTCTACGAATGTATAGTTAATACAAATTACTAACGTAAGGATCTTTAAACTTATCAGTTTAGCTCACCTTAACAAGAATAACAGAAGTGAGTGAATAATTCGCTGCGATTGTTAGTCCAAAGACTCCACAGCCTACAGCTAAACTAACGTAGTTCCACGCCATGAACCACGGGAGCAAGAACACAGAACCACCGCACAACGCCATGCAAACACCGTAGACGACAATAGCATCCGCCCACTCTTTGTCTCCCATATAACCCAGAATGATCTGTATTGACGGAAAATTGTATCACCAAATTTTATCACGTCCAATTAACCTTATTCCAGAACTGACACAAATAGGAGATAAAATAATAATGTAAAAAGGTAATAAAGCTAATATATTTCATACGTTCCCAATCATGTTGAAAAATCCAACAATGGAAATAAGATACGAGCTCTTATCTTCTGAGTAGTTGCTATTAAGGGCAGCATCTTGCAGATAGACGTATGGCACATCATACCTAAAATCATACACAATTCATTTGATAACCTGTAACTGCCAATAAATTACAAGTTCTCTATTGAATAAAACAAAGCGCATATCAGGGCCGGACGAAGGAATGGTTTTTAGGCAGCAATTTGTTTCCATACAAAAACCACCATCTTGATTGTATTTGATGGTTTTATTTGGTAAAGCAAAATGTTGTATTTGCATGTTTTAGAAAAGTTCAAAATGTTCTTTTTACTTGATTCAGAAAAGTGCTCAATGCTCTATTTACATGTTTTGAGAAAAGTGGAAAATGTTTTTTAAATGTACAAAAACTTAAATTTGCATGTTTTTGAAAAGTCAAAACATTCTTTTTACATATTTTTGAAAACTGCGAAATGTTCCATTTACATGTTTTTTGAAAATTCAAGCAGCGAGGGCTGCCTAGGCTGGCCACATTATCCGGCCCTGGCGCATGTTATAAATAGGTATGATGCTTACCACATGTACAGAAGTAAGTTGGAAAGGACAAATAGAATAAAACGGCTATTGGAAAGATGTTCCCATTCCCAAACCCCTTTGATCCATTTACAAACATCGCCTTTTACGGCTTTCCATTCCTGTAAAAGCAAGTCAACGTTTTTTTGGTTAAAGTTCAGACATAATTTAGTAGTTCGAATAATAATAATATGCACTGTCCAAGAATAAAAATGGTAAAGCTAAGGCACATACGTGGGTACTTCTGTCGTCCGCTGTTGCGACTGAAATAATATCTGGACAAGATGAAGCGGGTCGTAAGCGGTATCGCTTCAGTGATAATACGGCTCCACGGTATGTTAGAGAATGTCGATGAATCCCTGACCATGATGAGCTATTTAAAAATCAATTGTATAGCAAATCAAGTTTTTCGAGATGTTCGTATATGTAACTACTTTTGCACTTTTGCCAATGTTGCCATAATAGCTCTATAAAGAAAATCAAAGATAAGAATGGAAATTGATTACCAAGTATTATTGACAAAGTAGTTTTGCATCGTATTTTGCTGCTGAGAAGGAACCGAAGGATCTAAAATTGCCACCCCTTCCGCAGTCAAATTGGTTCCACTGTTAGCACTAATCATTGACGCGAGCGGGTCAGAGTCAATGTTGGCTTCCATTAGAGGTAAACCATCATCAATGTTGAGCTTTGAGCCAGGAACAAAATTAGTATTTTCAGTCCCAATTTTATGATTCACGGAAGTGCTGTGACTCATGCCACGATTATTGCAATTTTTACTTTGTATTGAAGGACTAGTTCCACCATTACTCGCACTATTAAAAACTACATTGCCATTAGTTATTGAAGTCACTGAGGGATTCTCTGCAGAAGGGGGAACAACACTGTTTGAAAAACTGTGGGCACCACTCACAATTGCACAATTAGTCACATTATCAGCTTTAGAACTGTTAGTTTTATTGCACAACGAGTTGAAATTTGGTGAAACACGGAAATTTGTGCGTTGAATGTAATTCTGGTGTTCTTGCTCCTGAACAAATGTGGGGATGCAAATCGCAGAGTTACAAAGTCGCTCTTTCTTTAAGGTACTTATCTCAGATGGCACCAGATCCACTGCTGGTGGGCTGAAAAAACAATTGTAACTTCAGTCAGCAATAATGGATAATACATATTTTGTTGTAGAAATTCAGAATTCAGGACAAGTAATAATACTGGAACATATTATTAGCATATATTTTGACGAAAAAAAGTTAATTAAATCAGCTTACTGCGTTTTTTGAACTTTCTTTCTCGTCCATTCTAAATCTCGCATAAGAGCTCCACACACTGATAAATTTAAAAAAGCCCCAGCTAAAATCAACGTTGTACCACGCCAACCATATCGATCTGCAATTAATAAGTTATTTTAATAATGCTTCATGAATTTAAAATTAAACTGAGTTGCAAGCCTTAGAAGTCCGACTACAAACTACATATTCCACAATAAATCTGATACAAGTTTTTAGCAATTCGTACTGATCAGTTCTGCTGTAAGTGGCGCGAATATAAAAGTTCCAATGCCTCCTCCGCACACCGCTAAAACGAAAAATTACGACAAAACCGGAATTGCAATAATTATAAAAGCGGCGAAGATAATTTTTATGATGGATATTCGAAAGCTTACACAGCCCAGTTGCTAGAGATCTTCGTCGTTCAAAATAGTAGGCCACAATTACAACAGCAGCCACATAGCATAAGGACAAACCGAATCCCGTTATCACACCAAAAGTCAAATAAAGCATTTCTACAGAATCTGAAATAAATGAATGATTATTTTCCTTGTATAGTAGATGTGCATATATCCCTAGTCCTGTTAACTAAAATTAATAACCTAAAAAATTGCCCCTCCAAATCTCTGATGACTGTACAACTTACTTGCATAAGAAGAAAGAACGAATCCAGTTGTTGCTAAAAGACTACCCGCTATAGTAACACGCCGACAACCAAATCGATCCGCTAGCGAAGATGCAATGGGCCCAGAAAGCAAAGGCATGGATGCTAACAAACTTCCAATCCAAGCCGTTTTCGATTTGGACTCACCAAAAACTTTGTTAAACTCAACATAAAATACTCCAAATGAAAATGTTACACCATCTGCAATCAAATTAACTAGAAATGCGGCTCCAACGACAACCCACCTGTAAAACACAATTTAAAAAAAGGACAATATGAGAATAAAATCATCCCCAAAGTATTTCTCAAAAACACAGACATAATTTTGTCTTCATTTTTGGAATTTCGATTATTACCCCCATCCCCCATCAGGTGGGGCTCTTTCTAACGTTGCCGAAATTTCAGAGGCCTCTGTGTCTGTCGACTCATGACGGCCCCGTTTTTTACTTCCGATCCCTGAAAGACTTGTCTTAGTGTGGAGCATTGCTGCCGTGGACTCTGCCCCTGAAGCATCATATTCTTTGTCATCCCCATCCGGTGCACCCACACTCCCTCGTCTGCCCCGACGACTTGACGACACTTTTGTGGACTTGGCATGACCATTTCCCATTTCATTTCTCAACATCACACAACAGGCGAACCTCGTCTCACGCTTAATTCCTCCTCCTCCTTTTCAGCACAGGTTTTCTCAATTTAATCTGTAATAATAGTAAGTAACCGTCAATATATAACCCTTAAACCCCATCGCCATTTTTAACCAGGCTCGGGCAAACAGGAAAACACATTTAATGTTAATACACATTACAATTCCCACACTGGTTACTTCAGACTTTGTGGGACACTACTATGCACTATTGTCAAGTAAAACACAGAACACTGATCACAGATGAACTAAAGACGATGGCAGAGTGTAAATTTTTGTACTTCTAAACCACAACTTGAGTTATCCAAAATTCTAACAAAGGAACAAAGAAACTTAACACCAACGTAAACAAGCATTGCACTGCATGGCTTTTACGAATCCAAGTCTATATAAGGGCATAACACCGCAAGGTGCCGCTAGCCATAATAAAAAAGACGAAGATAATAATAAAGTGTGTGGTGTGGACGTAGTTTTGGTTATTCCAATTTTCCGAGTTAAAAAATTGCATAAATTTTCGAATAAATGTGACGATGAATACTTTCAGAAATAAATATTAAAATATGCTATCAGCGACTGCATCAATCACGCTCGTATTGATAGGGTCCGAAGGCCATAACGTCAACGTCGCAATCCTCAAGTCACAGCAAGCATTAAAAATAACATAATATATATACCTACTTAATTACAACTGTTAAAATGTCAAACTTACATAATATAGGTTATATGATATGAAGCGGTGTAAA
>JAQFZE010002429.1:0-14638 GCA_034695245.1 Dicyrtomina saundersi | reverse complement strand
GCTCTCTTTCCTTTGTTTGAGCCGATGACTCAGCATCGGCTCCTTCTATTTCAATCTCTCAGACCCATAAAAAGCAGGGGTTTGAGAGCAACTTAAAAGTAGTTGGGTACTCTGGGTTTGAGAGCAACCCCGAATGGAGTGCTCTGACGTCATGGAAAATTTCTGCATATTAAGTTCAGTCATTGCGACTGATCAGAGTTACTTATTAATAAGTAAAATATTTAATATTGAAAACAGGTCTTTGTCGACTGTGTCAAATAAATTCGTTAGTAGCCCTGAAAACGACATTATTACTTCCAATTTGCAACTAACATAAATAAAAAACCTGTTGTTGTTGGTAACAAATTAGTTAAATCCAGTAGATATGTAAATTGACTAAAGAAGTATGAAAGATCCAACTGCCAGTGAAACAGACCGAATAATAAAAATAGTTGGATAAGTTGTAGGACTGAAACATACAAAAGGTCTACAATTCCAGTGTTAGTAAAAAGCCTAATTAAGCCATAATGATAGTTAATCAATTAATAATTGATATTATGCGCTGGTGGTTTAGGAGTTGTAATGCGATATTAGAAAATTCTTTTATTTGGATGCGCTTGTTATATGCTGCCAGGCTTCTATATATTTCCTTGTTAAATTAATCTCTGGTTATCTCAGGAGTGTAAGTAAGATCAAGTCTACTTTTGTAAATTGACGTATAAATATATGACGTATAAATAAACGTGTAAATCCGACTATAAGGGACGTGGGACCGGCAAAATCTGTCACTTATAGCCGATTTCCTGTGTATATTCCGATTTATATACCTACATACTTTTCTCACATGTAAAAGGTTCTATATATAAATATACATAACCCATATATTTTTAAAACATGCAAATTTTGTAATTTATGTATTTTTTTCCTGAGAAGATGGTGATACTTTCATATTTTTTAGTAGAGTTTATTTATTAGTTGAGTTTCTAAATAAAATTGCTTTTAAAAAGTACATTTTGGATTATTGTATTATTTACATGTTGTAAAAATACAAAATGTTCTATATTTACACGTTTTTTAAAAGTGTAAATTATTACATTTACATGCTTTTTGAAAAAAGTAGAATGCTCCTTTCAAATAAATGTGAAGTAATTGGGGATCACTCATAAATAATGCCATTGCCTAGGCGGGTGTGTTTTAGAAACGTCTGCATGTAAGACGAAATTGAGTGTTGTAACAGTTGCAGCTTTTTGTTAGAAAACGAGTATAGGTGTATCACAAAATCAACAAGTCATCCGGGAAATCCTGTATGAACGACCCCTTAAGAATATTCTATGAAAATACATTTGTATCATTGTGGACATGGGAGCCGCTTAAAGCTGGAGGAGCTGTGAAGCCTAAAGCAATGCATTGTTTTGCACTCATTCAATGAAAGATGAATTTAATTCAATATTTCATTTTGGAATTATTTACAATGCGGCTTTATTCACTACCCATTTTGTTCTTGTGCGGCCTTTAACGTGGGTCCTGCTCCCAATTCATTAACCTACCCACCTCTTTGCATGGCAGTACAATGGTGGCTGTATATCGTGAGTGAAGAACCAAAATGACCCATATCCATTTGTAGCTAAACAATTTCAACTATCTACACAAATATTCAAATATATGTCCTGAGAGCATTTAACATTTTGAACTTTTTGAAAACATGGAATTAGAACATTTTGCAATTTTCGAAAACATGGAATTAAAAAATTTTGCACGTTTTGAAAACATGAAAATAGAACATTTTACACTTTTCTAATCGTAAGACTCGTAATTAACATGTGACACATGTTTCTTATTTTGCTTTTATGACATAGTTCATTTTGATTGTAGCTTAAATTGGATAGGAGTCAATTTGGTTGTTCACAGATGCATTGAAAATTCATTGTTAAATGTATGGCTGACAAAGTTGAGGAGGAATTACAGCTGGCTTAAATTTTGATTCCCCAATAGGCTACTGCAAGTCTTATAGAACTAGATGTATCCAGAAGCCAGCTGTTGAAGAATGAAGTCAAAGCCGGGGGATGCTTTCGCAACTAATAACAAAAGCATAATATGTTGTGGATTCAAATGCAAAATAAGGAGACAAAATTGTTAATTCTAAGCTTCCGGATTAAATAACAAGTTTTAATGAATTCTGCATCACTTAAAAAGCATTGCGTTCTCAACCTATTTACATAGATGTCCGTTACGCACACTATGTAGCATCCGCACTTTCACCACTGAATGACTTGGGACTGAGCGACTCTTACAACTGTATGTCAGGGCGTAAATTAGCTCAACATTTACGAGTAGAATTCCCGCATTCAACAAGGACACAACATAAAATATGGAAATTAAAAAGGAAAGAAAATACAGGGGTTACGTTAGAGTCAACAATTTTTTTTAAGTTATTAAAAGCAATTTATCTTAATTTAATTTGGCTCCTTAGCTATGGCTCCTATGCTATCATTACTATCGCTTCTGAAAGTAAATTGTACATGTTAGAATAAAATTTAGAAAAACAGAAATCGGAAAACAAAGTATCATTTAAATTTATTCACTTTATTATGGATTGCATAATATAGTGCGTCAAAAACCAAAACGACCCATATCCAATTAAAGCTAGAACTAAAATGAGCTATGACCTTAAAACAATGTAAGAAACATGTGTAAAATGTTAATTAGAGCTTTTTGAAAAGCGTAAAATGTCTTATTTACATTGTTTTGAAAAGTTGCAAAATGCTTTAAATCTATGTTTTTGAAAAGGTTCTAATTTTTCTAATTTTATGTTTTTAAAAGGGTGCAAATTGTATAAATTCCTTGTTTTTAAAATGGTGCAAAATATTCTGATTCCATACGTTTTGGGAAAGGTGCTCAAATTTTGAAATTCATGTTTTTAAAAAGTTGCTCCATGTTCTATATAAGTGCTTGCAAGACATATTTGAATATGTGTGTAGATAGTTAATATTTATTCTAGGTAAAAACGGATATGGGTCATTTTGGATCTTCACAGACGATAATATGTACAATAGGTGCATATATATCTTCCGTACTTTGGCGATTTTTTGGCATAGCGCTCTAATTATTTGGTATATATTTGCTGCAATTGAGGCCATTAAAAAATGGTTAGCCCACGCCCTGTTTTGTTTTCAATTTCCTTCTCGACATCTGGATGGTAGCCATGAAAAAATAGTGTACAATTTTTTGGGTTTTCCAGGATAAACGATGAGTTTTTAGTGTAGACAAGATAGTGATAATATCATTCTGCGGGTATTAGCATACAATTCGCTTTATGTATTCTATTTATAATTCACACTCCGACCCCAATTACTTTTGCGAATTTTCGACCGTTTCCACTGTCTGTGGCAATGTGAATGAGGTTAAATATTTATTGATTTATAATGAATTGTCACTAGCAACCAGGAGCACATGAATAAACTTGGATGATAATTCTATCGCATCACTTAAAAATACTTGTAATTGTAATTTACATCACGGGAAGTCATCTAGATGTTGTACGTCCCAAAACACACAAAGTGGGGATTTGCAGATGACGTTATTGGTGGACGATCTCTTGAAATAATTGTTATCTAAAAACTATGTTCATCATTTAATGAAACATTTAATGTGCGTCGTTAACAAGTTGTGAGCGCGAATAACTTTTTACATCATGACAACATGTACATTAAAACGGCATTAGTATTCAAATATTCCTATTTTCTCTCCTCATGCTCTACTGTTTGTTTTTAACACAAATATATAAAAGACATGGACACGTGAGTGTTACTTTTATTTGAGCCGTGCGACCCGATACGAAAGTGCGATATAATATTGTGGGACCGTCAAGTTTGATAAAATATTTAAAAACCTAAAAAACTGAGCAAGTTTACTTGGTAGACAATTACTGAAATTTCTTCTGGAATGGCTTTTTGGAGCATCGTCGTGTCTCTGACAATCTCCGTGCAAAAGGCAACAACTGCAGATGTCATCCAACACCCCGACTCCCACGTCTTTCTTTCCTTAGGTGACCACACTGAAGGTTACTCGGAAATGAGGATTCAATCCTTATTGTTTAAAAAATTTTTAATTGAGTCAGGTCAAGTTTGAGCTAATTTCATGATGATTGTAGGTTTTTTAGCAAGACCTGTCCTTCCTTGTGAAGTTTATATCGACAGCAATGCCCTAAAATTTGATGTAATGAAAGTCAATTTAGAAGTTCAAGATTTTAATTTACCATTTGAAATGTTACAGAATCAAGCTTCCCAGGAGCTTGTGCGTCCATCTCACTAAAATGTAGTTCACTATCAACCCAACTGATCGAAAGAAAATATGGACAAACTAAAACCCAAGCTTCACAACAATTTGAACAATTCCCAACAAGAATCGTAAATGGGATGGACGCTGCCCCCCACGAGTTCCCATATCAAGTTCAGATCACATCTCAGGGTCAGCAGCATTGCAAGGGACTTATTCTCAATGAAATTTACATTCTTACGGCGGCGCATTGTTTTTTCACACAAGAGGGCCTGCGTATTACGGACTATCGTTTCTTACGTGTTATTGCTGGACAGCATAGCATTAAAGTGCAGGAACGTTCAGAGCAAGTTCTAAAGATAGAAGCAGTTACAGTGCACGAAGCGTATGACTTCAAAATTGATTACAATGACATCGCTCTGATCCGTTTAGAGAATTCACTGGCACTCAACAAAGAAGTTCATCCCCCGATTTTTCCGGAAGCAAACTGCGACGCAACTGGACTTGACGGGACTGTGACAGGATGAGGCGTTTTAGCTAAAGGAGGTAGCTCTCCAGATATACTGCAGAAGGCAATTGTTCCTATTATTCCCAATCAAGTATGCGCCGAGGCGTATGGTAAAATTCAGGACTATGTGTTTCGGGACACTGCCCTCTGCGCAGGAAACTCAGAGGGGGACCAAGACGCTTGCACAGGGGACTCGGGCGGTCCCTTGGCCGTACAACTTGACAATAGTTCATACATTGTACTGGAAATTGTCTCCTATGGCCATAATTGCGCAGATGGGTTTCCAGTGGTGTATACGAAATTGTCCAGGTATATTGACTGGGTTTAATCCCACACACTGTCTGTTGTCGAGTCCACAAGAAGGAAAGAAGAAATAATTATTATCTTATTTTGTATTTTTCTACGTTAATAATGCATATTCATTTTAGCCTAGCATTTGACTTTTTTTGTCGATTTTATTGAATTTTGGATATGTTGTAGAGCAGAAAATTCTGCATCGAACCCTTGATTGGCGTGAAAACGCTTCAGTTAGTTTTTAAGTTATATGTATATTTATAAAACATTCATTAATTTATTTCTACTTTTTATTGTTGTCACAGATACTTACATTTAAATAATGCAAGCGCCATCTCTATTAACAATGTAAAACGAGCATATTGTAGAGAATATAATTCTCTACCTGAAGTCATCGAGAATGAATTGTATATGTAATTTGATGGTCTACGGTATGGATGGTTGAAGGCATGAGGATGGAAAACGCAGTTGAAACGTTCGCCACTGCAATGTATTAGGGTGTGGAGGATCGAATAAGCAGGGGAAGGAGTCAGTCACTCGGCAGACGAGCAGAAGGAAGGAGTGGAAGTGCCTGAGCTCTCGTTCATTATTATTGAATTAAATAGTTGGAAAAGTGGAAAATCTGTAATATTATTATAAAAAATATTAATTCAAAGTGGAAATCAATAAATATAATCTAATTATATATACAATCTGGCATTTTGTGAGTGACCTTAGTGACACAGTCGGTTGCTGAGACTTTAGTAGCATAGATTTGGTCTGTGCACTTTGACATTATTTCATATTTGTGCTTAATTTAAGCTGGTCCTTCATTGATTCCAACTTTGACATCTGATCCGAAAGTGAATTTTATCACCCCTGTACGACGGGACGCAACATTTGGTCACTTCGAACCGTGATCCGAGTTCTATGGACATCGATTTTAGTTTTTGTTAAAGTGATATTAGGAATTTTAACTTTATTTGGAATATTTAAACATTATTTTTTGTAAATACGTACAGTGTTGTAGTCAAGTATCATGGCGGAAAATAATGTGCCACCGATCCCGAAACGTCAAAGCGACAGGAGTAATTTTGGACACGCCCCTCATCGAATGGGATTTGCTTCCTCTACGCCAAACGTCCATCATCGCTACGAAAACGTCGACGACCAACAGCTACAACATGAATCCTCAGCGCATTGAAGTTCATACGTTGAAGCTTCATCAATTCGACTTGACAGTGACAATGCTTATGCTGATATCGTTTTGCTACGTTAACAGGCTGAGGCTGAGCTTGAAGCAGCTAAGCAAGCTCGTTTAAGAGTTGAAGCACAGATGAAAGAAGCGCTGGTACTATTTTGAGCTCGGTTAGACGATGACAAAAGAAAGTTTGATGACCATCAACAGCAAGAAAAGGGGCCTATGGCTAAGGACTTGGCTAAACAGCATTAACGATTGTTAGCAGAAATGCAGGAAAATCACAACAGAGCTATGGAAGAGGCAGAACAAAAGCGTAAAAGAGAAAATTATCAGCAAAATTTACAACTTGCTGAAATGGAAGACAACAGCGGACCGGGCAGGTATAGATTTCAAATTAGTAATGGAAATCCTGGCATCCATACACATGAGGACGTTGACGCCTACAGTCATGCATCGTCTCGTAGCTCCACAGTGTATGACGAAACATTTTTTGAACCTAACCCGTTAGCTTAATCATTTAAACCTGCCATAGAATCACGTCCTATCCCAAAGCCAAGAGTGCGGTCTGGAATACAAGATCGATATTAAACTTTAGGTCTGAATCCTTTTCTTGAAATCAATGATGCCCCTTTCCAAGACCTACCACCAGTTCCGCCAAGAATAACTGTGCCTGTTGTTGATAATGAAAATGCTTATGTAAATACAGCAATAAACAGTATGGCCCGAACAATTTAGAAACTGGTTGAAGCCATTTCACAGCGTGGTCCTGCTAGTAGTGTTCAACAGTCGTCAAACACTTATCAATTAAATGCGTTATGGCTCGGCAGTCAATCCAAAGAGATTTGCCTAAATTCTCTGGAAATCCTAGTGAGTGGCCCCAGTTTATTGCCCAGTACCGGCGGACTACGACTTCGTGCCGCTTTTCATCCGAAGAAAATATGGATCGTCTAGAAAGGTGCCTTTGTGGAAAAGCTAAGGAGTCAGTCCTTGCTCTTTTGCCGTCTCCGAGAAATGTAGATGCTGTAATTGCGGTTCTGGAACGAAGATTTGGACGTCCATCATACATCATTGAGAGTCTAGTTAAAAAAGCAAGACAATATCCTTCGCCAAAAGAGGATAAGTTTGACATGCTGATTGATTTTGCCAATGTGGTGAGTAATTTGGCAATGACAATGCAGTCATTGGATTGCGACGGCCATCTACAAAATCCTCAATTGTTGAAAGAGTTGGTTTCCAAGTTGCCAGCTGCTATGCGATTACGTTGGGGAGAGAAAATCCGCGATTATGGTAACCAACCTATTTTGCTCACTACTTTCTCTGACTGGCTAAATGATGTTGCGGATGGTGCAAGTTTTGTTGCGACATTTCCTGTTACCACTGAATCAAAAGGAGCTAATGACAAGCGTGGTGGAGGATTTTGAGTGAAGGATTCCGTATTGACTGCCAAGGACGAGGGTGACTTAGTCGCAGCTGCTACTGCTCAAGATAGTCAATCAAAAGGTGCAAAAGACACAAAACCGAAAGTTTGTTTGTTTTGCGAGAAAAAAGGCCATTTAGTTTCGGATTGTAAAGTGTAGCTAAAAGAAAGTGTAGATCAGAGATGGACATGGATTAAAAGTAAAAATCTTTGCTATGTCTGCCTCAAAAGAGGACATCGGTCTCATGAATGCCGCTTTAAAAAGCCATGTAAGCAGGATAAATGTACAAAACTGCATCATCGAAGCCTACACTTTGTTCCTAAGCTAGCAACTAATGATGAAGAAGCTGAAACTGAAAAGGAAACGGACAAAGAAAAGGATGACCAGAACTGGACTGGACATGCAAGTTTTAATAAATCTGAATTACGCAACTCTGTTTTGCTCAAGATTTTGCCAGTAATTTTAAAAGGCCCACGTGGGGAAGTTAAATCATTTGCCATTCTTGACAAAGGATCTACTGTTACCATGCTTGATGCAGACTTGGCGAGGTATCTTGGTCTCAAAGGCAAGAAAACTGGCTTTCGGTGGAAAAGAATTGGTAAGTCAATACAGCTGGACTCATCGTCTCAAATTGTTAATTTACAAGTAGCTGCTGCTGCAGGTGGGGAAACGTTTCCGTTACATGGAGTGCGAACAATTCAAGAGCCATGTCTACCGGCTCAGTCTGTTTCAGTAAAGTCTCCTAATTGCTGGAAAGACATCAAAAATGTTCAACTGAAAACACTTAGAGGAGCAAAGCCATTAATTCTTCTCGGTCAAGATAATGCGAAGCTTATTGTTTCAAGAAAAGTTATGGATGGTCCTCCAAATGCACCTATTCTTAGCCGCACCAGACTCGGGTGGGTTATTCATGGACGTTCTCTTAGCAATTTGGAACTTGCTGGTCATAATTTTTCATTTCACATTCATCATGAAGAAGAAGATTCCTTGCATTATCTTGTAAAAGACTTCTTTAGTACTGATACATTTGGAGTTCGTGTATTAACAGAAGGATCTTGGTCCCGGGAAGATAGGCTTTCTGAAGGGATCCTGCAGAAAACTACCAAGAGAAAAGGAGATAGATTTGAAACTGGTTTACTATGGCCCAATGCAGATGTTTGCCTACCGGAAAGTAAACTACAAGCAGTACTTTGTTTAAATTTTATCAAAAAGAAGATGGACCGAAACTCAGAGTTTTCAAAACTGTACTGTGAAAAGATAGAAGATTACATAAAGAAGGGCTTCATTCGAAAACTCAGTCCTAAAGAAATAGCAGCAGTGTCTCCGCGGACGTGGTACTTGCCACATTTTGGAGTGTGGAACCATAACAAGCCTGGAAAATTCCGTCTTGTTTTTGATGCAGCCTCTAAATCAAAAGGAGTCTGCCTTAATGATGCTTTGTACACCGGTCTAGATTATCTACAGCCATTACCTTTTGTGCTTTATCGATTTTGACGGCAAAAAATCGGATTTATTGGGGACATTGGTGAAATGTTCCATATGGTAAAGGTTATCCCTGAAGACCAGCAAGCCCAACGGTTTCTGTGGAGAGGACGTGATCGCAATAAGGAGCCCGAAGTTTACGTTATGCAGGTTATGACATTTGGAACGGCCTGTTCACCTGCTTCGGCCCAGTTCGTGAAGAATTTAAATGCCGAACAATTTCGTTCTCAATTTCCAGAGGCAGCTACAGCTATTGTCAGCTGGCATTATGTCGACGATTATCCGGATAGTGCTGACACTGTTAAAGAAGCATCTAAGAAGACAAGTGATGTCATTGAAGTCTACCGGCGAGGAGGATTTGTTATCCGCAACTGGATGTGTAGCAATACGGAAGTCCTGGAATCCATACCAATTGATTTAAGATCTAGTGGAGTTAAAGACTTGAGTCCAGAAACGAAAATGCCAGTTGAACGAGTGCTTGGACTGAGATGGGATCCTAATCTGGATGTTTTTTTGTTTGTTCTTAATTTCTACAAAGTTGATCCTCAAATTTTGAATGGAAACCGTCGACCAACCAAAAGAGATGTACTTACTTTAGTTATGTCAATTTTTGACCCTTTGGGATTTCTTGCTTGTTTTGTGATTAAGGGCAAAATTGTTCTGCAAGAAATTTGGCGATCTGGAACAGGCTGGGATGATAAGGTGACGGATGAAGTTTTTGAGAAGTGGAACAGTTGGCTACTCGAGTTACAAAATATTGCAAGTTTCCGAATTCCTAGATGTTATTTTAATAGATAATTTAGACTTCATAAGAATAAAATTCAACTTCACATATTTTGTAATGCAAGCATGAAAGCCTTTGCATCGGTTGCGTATTTTTGCGTGGAAGCTATTGATGATGTTCAGACATCTTTCGTAACTGCAAAAACAAGGGTGGCTCCATTGAAACCCATGTCGGTTCCAAGGTTGGAGCTTCAAGGTGCTCTAATGGCCAGTCGACTTTTGGCTTCGATTTTGGAGGGACATGACATTCTAGTGAATGAGGTGCATTTCTGGACGGATTCTAAAACCGTTCTTGGATGGATTAGGTCGGAAGCTCGTCGATTTAAGACCTTTGTTTCCCACCGAGTTGGTGAAATATCAGAACTGACTGACGTAACACAGTGGCACTATGTACCTACAGATCTTAACGTGGCTGACGAAGCTACGCGAGACCAGAAGAAGTCAGAGTTTGGGCGACACAGTCGTTGGTTACGTGGTCCTGAATTCTTGCAGCTCCCTGAGGAAGCATGGCCTAAAGAAGAGAATGAAAGAAATTCTGAGGAAACTGGCAGTGACAATGAGCTGAAGAAAGATTTTGTAGCAGTAGTGAATTGCAGTGACACGTGCCTTCCAGAAATTGCTCACTACTCATCTTGGACACGCCTCATTCGAGTGACTACATAGATAATACGATTTGTGAATCGATTTTATTTGCGGTTTCAAAAGAAATTGGTCAAATCTCCAACTTATCTTGAACCAAATGAATTGGATGCAGCCGAATTAACCTGGATCAAGCCTGTTTAGAAAGAATCTTTTCCAACTGAGTACAAACGTTTGAGTGAAGGACGTGAAGTTTCAACAAAGTCAGACAAAAGTACTGGGTAATCAATCTTCGCCAAGCTGTTCGTAGTACTTGGAGTCGTTGCCTCGAATGCCGATTTAAGCAGTCTCAACCAATTGTGCCTGAAATGGGAATTCTTCCGGAATGTCGGCTGACTCCGCACGTGCGTCTATTCACAAATACTGGCGTTGACTATTTTGGGCCTATGATGATAACTATGAAACGAAGTAAAGTCAAGGGGTTCTTTTTACTTGCCTTACTTCTCGAGCGGTTCACCTGGAGATAGCTGATTTTCTCAACACGGACTCCGCTATCATGGCTATTCGTCGATTTGTAGCTCGACGGGGACTACCTTAACACATCTGGTCGGACAACAGTACAACTTTTAAAGGAGCAGATCGTGAGCTGCGCCAAGCCCTTTTTGAATTTGACCAGGTAAAAATATGCAACGTGCTTAGTCCAAAGGGTATCGTCTGGCATTTTATTCCCCCGGGTTCACCACACATGGGAGGGTGTTGGTAGAGACTAGTGAAGTCAGTAAAAATTGCTCTGAAATCAATCCTTTATGAGCAAGCTCCTCAGCAAGAAGTTCTCACCACCTTGTTTGCGGAAGCGGAGTATATGGTGAATTTTCGACCGCTGACACATGTCTCCGTTGACCCACATGATCCTGAAAGTCTGACTTCGAATCACTTTTTGCTGGCATCTTCAAATAGAGAAGCCTCGGACACCCCTGGAATCTTTGATGACACCGATTTTTGCCTTCGCCGCCAGTGGAGAATATCTCAACGCTTGGCAGACCATTTGTGGAAGCGATGGATTCATGAGTACTTGCTAACTGTTACTCGCCGTACCAAGTGGCACCGGCCGGCTAAGCCTATGAGGATTGATGATCTGGTTCTTATTGTTGATGAGAATCTGCCACGAAATACGTCGCTTTGAGGTATTGTTGTTGCGGTGTATCCTGGGCAAGATGGACAGGTTCGTGTAGTCGAAGTGAAGACGTCACAAGAGATCTATCAAAGACCTGTTGCCAAGGTTTGTGTACTCGACGTTAAAGGTGATTTTGGTAAGGATGACGGGGATCTCTTACCATTGGGGGGAATGTTGTCGAGTCCACAAGAAGCAAAGAAGAAATAATTATAATCTTATTTTGTATTTTTCTACGTTATTATTGCATATTCATTTTAGCCTAGCATTTGACTTTTTTTGTCGATTTTATTGAATTTTGGATATGTTGTAGAGCAGAAAATTCTGCATCGAACCCTTGATTGGCGTGAAAACGCTTCAGTTAGTTTTTAAGTTATATGTATATTTATAAAACATTCATTAATTTATTTCTACTTTTTATTGTTGTCACAGATACTTACATTTAAATAATGCAAGCGCCATCTCTATTAACAATGTAAAACGAGCATATTGTAGAGAATATAATTCTCTACCTGAAGTCATCGAGAATGAATTGTATATGTAATTTGATGGTCTACGGTATGGATGGTTGAAGGCATGAGGATGGAAAACGCAGTTGAAACGTTCGCCACTGCAATGTATTAGGGTGTGGAGGATCGAATAAGCAGGGGAAGGAGTCAGTCACTCGGCAGACGAGCAGAAGGAAGGAGTGGAAGTGCCTGAGCTCTCGTTCATTATTATTGAATTAAATAGTTGGAAAAGTGGAAAATCTGTAATATTATTATAAAAAATATTAATTCAAAGTGGAAATCAATAAATATAATCTAATTATATATACAATCTGGCATTTTGTGAGTGACCTTAGTGACACAGTCGGTTGCTGAGACTTTAGTAGCATAGATTTGGCCTGTGCACTTTGACATTATTTCATATTTGTGCTTAATTTAAGCTGGTCCTTCATTGATTCCAACTTTGACATCCGATCCGAAAGTGAGTTTTATCACCCCCGTACGACGGGACGCAATACTGTCCTCACATTAACAGCCTAAACAACTAACAACCAAGAGGCCTAAAGAAACCAACTCGAAAGTCAGGTGACACCCTAACGAAACCCAATGGACATTTCACATATTTGTTATCGATAATTTCAGCTATAGCCGCATTCTATTGCTATACCATAATTAATTTATTTTCATTTACAATGATAATTCTTTTTACAATTTTAAATTTTTTTTAACTTGTCTAGCGTTTCTCCGGAAGTATGTGCGTATGAACTCGTGTATTTTCTGAACTTGTCATTGTCTGTATTCACTCCCCTAAAATAGTCCAGCACTAATGATAACCTTTCTACCATTCAGGACTTAAAGAAATGTCTTTTCTATCTTCTGATGAATGTGACGCGGAACTTGGGGCTCGCGACGGGGGCGTCGGACAAACAAAATGTGCTAAATGTACCTGGCGAGAAACTTCCTTTTGTATTACATTCATTGGATGATTTGGTCTGTAGGGGCACATGAGATCGCTGCTATCAACTGAATAATAATTCCGTAAGAACCTTTACTTCCCGATTTCCATTTGATTTTGTTTGACGATAAAGCTGCAAGTAAGTATTGAATCAAGCAGGTACTTCACATTGTGTAAGTACAACCTACCTACATTTAGTACTTTACATTACAAAAATATTTCAAGTTCATTGTACATTTTGGTTTGGGTTTTTATGTGTAAATCATTATTATCGTTAGGTACCGGCCTAAATTTTGAATTTCTATTTTTCATAGTGACTCGTCTCGGCTCTGTACTCGTTTTCCAAATAGTCAAAATTGACTTTGTTGCAGCAAGTCAAGGTAAGTTTCGTTCTCAAGTTTATTGGTGTTTGTCTAAGTAGTTTAAAATTTATTATTTTTTTTACTAATATCGCATAACAAAACTACTGAGCATACGCTTCACAAGGTTTTAGACGGTAGGCGAATATTAAATTAAATAACTATACTATTCTATCTCCAGATAATGACATTTCAAATGCTCAAATCAAACAAAGTAAAGAGTCAATCTATTTTCTAAATGTGCTTTTCTTTCTGTTTAGTGTAATAAAATCCCATTTAGGGCGAAAATATAAAATTTTAAAAAATCAGAATTTTGAAACTTTTTCATTGCTTTTGATAGGTTTTCAGAATCCCGCACAACTCCCTAATATTCTTGCGTGACCTACGAAAAAAAAAAGTTTTGTCCAAATCAGTACACATTTTTGGGCGGTACGGATGGGGAACTATCACTCAGAATGTACTCTCAAGCCCATTTACCCCTCATGGGGGAATAATGTGGGGAAACGTTGGGAAATAATGTGAATGTGATTTAAAGACAAGGGGACAAATTTCGATTAATTATTCGCAAATCTCAACCAGCAATAAAAGTAAAATGCAATCCGTAGAGACGTAAAGCTGTGACAGATGCTAAAAATCATTGTAAGCAATAATTCTTGAAACAAATAATAAATTTTTCCATTCATTAAAACAAGGTAATTATTATGCTGATTCACTTGCCTTTTTTATTTTTCAGAATTCTAGTTCTGTTAACTATTCACCGTCCCATGATAACGGTGGTTTTTAGATGCTAAGCAAGCATCTATTGGTCTGGTGTCTGTCTGTCTGTCGGTCTGTCCGCATTTCGGTTGGTCGCACGCTACAGGTCGCAGTTTTGAAGCTTTTAAATTTAAATAACTTTTATTAGCCCAGAAAAGCGAGGGAGAAGTGCTGTATAGTTTTTGGTTATTATTGAAGTTATAGTTTCTTCGCAATTACCAGTTAAACCGACCAAGAATATATCAGCAAGCATCTATTGGTCTGGTGTCTGGTGTCTGTCTGTCTGTCTGTCTGTCTGTCCGCATGTCGGTTGGTCGCACGCTACAGGTCGCAGTTTTGAAGCTTTTAAATTCAAATAACTTTTATTAGCCCAGAAAAGCGAGGGAGAAGTGCTGTATAGTTTTTGGTTAT
>JAQFZE010002428.1:0-14638 GCA_034695245.1 Dicyrtomina saundersi | reverse complement strand
TCATTTCTTCGTATTTTTGCAGGTCAACTATGACATGAAGAGTATTATACTCAAGGATTATTCTCTCTCATACTGGTTAATTGTATGCAATGTCGTTCCAGTTGCTTGTAACCGGATTCGTATTTTAGAGTAACATAAATAAGAAACATAAAGGTCATCGTCGATCAGGTAAAGTGCCTCCATTGCAATACAATATTTGTAAGAAAATAGATAACTATATCTGAGTAGGTAGCGGTAGCATCAGCAATATCATAAAATTAATATTAAGTACACATTATTTGTGTTTGCCTATGTTTTCATCAGTGTATTAATATAATTACTTAAAACATGATTTTTGACTAATTTATTTTTAGTTACAAGAATTTTGAATTTCTGGGAGAATGCAGTGTTTGGTTTGGACAAAACGTATCCTGTTTCATCCACTCTTTGGAAACTTTAGTTTCTACCAATGTCAAGTCGGATTTAGTAATCGCGTAATATTCCACACATAATTTATTTAGGTAAATATTAACATTGATTTGAGAATAATAAACTGATTTAATTACTTTAAAACGTATTACCAGTTTTATTTATTGCATCGGCAGTCGGCATAAATCCACCAATCATAAATTTTAATTTTATGTAAATATGGAGTCTATAACCTATGCATTGCTATATTCATAAACTCAATACTGATACAGGCATAAAATAAGCACGCTGCGTCATTAAATCGAATATAAAATTGGTTTTATTTATGCCCGAGTATGGTTTGAACTTAAACTTAGCTGCATCCTTAGGTTGTAACTGTCCGGCATTAAAAGTAATCAATCCCATACTATGTCCATAAACTAATGCCATTTCGGAAGTGTATAGTTATTCTTCCGATACGGCATTAATATACAGGCCGGATGGGATTAAATTCAGGCTAGATTTTTAACAGTGTATCTATTAAACGGTATTAGTTTCCAGCGCAAAAATATGAGCAAAGAATTGCCAAATTCTTACCTCAAATAAAAACAATCTAAATCTAATGTTTCATCTTGAATTAACTGTAGATCATATTGTGAAATATGGTTTTGTAATATTTAAGTAGGCAAGAAATATTTCTAACGATAGAGAACCTGTTACTCTTTTTGTTGGCAAATTGGCATTATTGATTATGCAATGATCATTCAGTTGGTAAAAAATAATTTTCGCCTTCTCCTAGTTTTAATTAGCCAAGTGAGTTAACTGGTACAAAATAATTTGTGTGTACTTTAACTAGCAATATAATTTACGCTTACCAAAACAGAAATAAATTCAAAAATCCCTGAATTTTTTTATACTAGGTTGGCACGGTAATTTTAAAATACTTAAACAATTATTAAACAATTATTAATATGTTTCTGAAAAGATATACACTGAGTTGGCTCCAATAGTCTGCTTTGATTATGTATTTAAAGTATACGCAAATTGGATAATGGTACGAAGGCATAAAGCAGTATCGTTGCGGTAGGGGTAAATTGTAAACAAATTAATTGGTCGTAAGGTAATATATAAATAAATACCCAAAAAGAAATATTTTAGGAATATTGTCCATTGTAAAAATATGCTGTGCATAACATTATTCAGAGCATTGTTACTCATGTGAAGCAATAATTTGCATTCTTTTAGCATTATCACGGATGTAAATTAATAATTCAATTTTTTTTTCGTGTGGATTTTTTAAGAGTTCTTAACTTTTCTCCATTTAATTCCTGTAACCTTTGGCACAAACATGTCTACACTACGTCCACATTAGAGAAGAAGAAATACCAAACAGAAATAATTGTATTTCAGGCAAAGTAGTTCATGACAACAAAATAATTTACTTATCGTCTTTGAAGAACCAAAATGACCCATATCTTATTTTAGTCAAAAACAAAATGCGCTATCTACCGATAAATATAAAATAGCATGTTTATAGAAGCATGTAAATTGTGCATTTTTTTAAAAAACATGTAATTACGACATTTTGCACTTTTGAAAAAACGTTTAAATACGACATTTTGCTGTTAAAAAAATGTAAACAGGACATTTTGCACTTTTTAAAAACATTTCAATAGGACATTATTGACTTTTCAAAAAACATTAAATAGGACATTTTAAGCTTTTGAAAAACATTTAAATAGGACATTTTTCCTTTTTCAAAAACACTTAAATAGAACATTTTGACCTTTACAATAAATTGTAAATTGGACATCGTTACCTTTTCAAAAACGTGTTATAAATAGAAAAATTTGCTTATTTTTGAAAAACGTGATTAGCATTGTAGGCATGTATCTTATTTATTGTATTTTTTGACAAAGCTCATTTTAATTCTAGCATAAATTGGAAATGGGTCATTTTGATTTTTCATAGACGATATATAGGTATACACGCTTAAAACATGTATGAATAATTACAGTCGTACAAAGTAATATATATGTGTCGTTTATAAGTGTATATTTATATATAATGCCGATTTCATATTGAATTAGAAAAGTGTGAAAAATGTTAAACTAGTATTATCTACGTAACTTATATGACATAAATTCAAGGGATGGTCTTGATATTGCAATGCAATAATTGCGGGTGTGATGCATATGAAAATCCATATGAATGAAAAAATAAAGACAAACTTAAAAAAGTAAGATGGAAACGTAGTATCAATTCTTAAAAAATAGATTGAGTTGCTTTAAAGAAACGGACAGAGCTTCTTAAAGGGAAGTTTACCATTTGGGTTTGTATGTTAAAATCGTAAATACTAAACTTCTGGGCGTTACATAACATTTTAAGTGCAGAAGAATACTATCGTACAGGTAAATTGCGGGGCAAACAAGTCAAAATATTAAAGGGAATGTTACTAATTGCAAAATTAATCGAAGCAAATTGCAAAAAAACATATACAACAAATAGGTGTTTAAATAAAAAGTAATCCACTTACACAATTTTTACAGTAAAAACCATATGTTAGTTATACTACTTTGCAGTTTCCTGCTACCTGCGTCATATTACGAAGGAAAACAAACATCGACACGTATTAGGAAGTTTTGTATTATCTATCATATAATGTAGATACAACAATATGGCAATTTTAAGCAGAGTTTCTAATGTTTTTTCTACGCCGCTTCAATAACTAATTAAACAACGATTATTCCATAGGAATATTAATAAAAGAAAAACAACCCATGTATGGTTTTCATTTTCACATAAATTAATTTCTCAACAACCTTGTACCATAAACATACGCATTGAAGTATAAAATAAAATTTTAATAAAAATATATTCATTAGGTCCATTTAACTGGGCGGCAGCCTATATAACATGTACCCAAAGTGTGGGTACTATTACATACCTATACTATTCTAACAGAGCACTAAGAAATACATGCATACTTTTGATATTGCAGACCTCTCCGTACTATACTAGAAAATTAAAATATCGCTAATATGATGATCGTATTAATAAGTACTAAAATCTTGCTTTTAAAGGAATTAAAAGATGTTGGAAAGATATGTAGGAATTGTTTATAATTTATTTTTAAATTTTGAGTTGCAAAATATTACAATAATTATTACAAAGTCTTAACAGGTAACAACATACCTATTCGTTACGGAATACATTACACGCTCTCAGCATTTTTCACTAAATACACAATATAAGTAAATATGAGTGGTAAATACAAATATTCTAAATTCTAACTATGAGTATGCTATAAATTAGTATAAATATAAATGAAATTTTAATCTACAATTATTATAAATAGAAACTGGTTTAAGAATTATTTGCATTAATGTTACTTGAGCAGTGAGCAAGTCCTTAAGTATAAGGCACTTTAAATGTAATATTGTATTAGCAGATTGAGTTTTGAGTTTGTACAGAACTGTGACACATATAGGAAGCATAGCAAAGCTGTGTAGGTATTATCGTCGCATATGGGATTGAGCCTTTTGTACATGCGCAGTAGAACTTGACGTTACTTTTAACATTACACATGATACAAATTTTTGAACAAAGATTAACGGTCAGGCTCAATGCTATTTGCGCCCACAATAGCTACTTACTGATAGTTGCTACCAGATTTACATTAAACCAGTCTTTTAACAATAGAGAGATTTAGGTCATTTAGTATCAAAACAGTCTAGCTACGCTAGCATTAATACTGGAATCTCCGAGCTCCTCAGTAAAACATTAACAAATTTAAAATGGCATTATAGAGTCATACACATAAAATACAAATACTTCCACTCATTACAATAATATAAATGTGTACCTACCTACGTAATTATTTGTATTTATAGTAAAAACAAGTCAAATATTAAAATGTGAGATTTTCGTGGCATAAGAACAGTGACTTCCCTAAAGCAGAACTTCATAAAAAAATATACATTCCATTTTATAGCAAAAATGATAAGATTATTAAAATCAATGATCAAGCAAAATTAAAAAACAAACTGTAATGTGTCAATTTAAGTACTTAATGAGTAAGTACATCTTAAGGATTACGAGCAACTATTTAAATATTAAGTGCTACTTTTTAGTAATTAAGAAGCTAAAATATTTTGCATCCGCATTTAATGCAGAATTGTCCGTAGGTGGATACTTATATGTATCTACATAAACAACTATGTTGAAAAACACACATTTAAAATTAATACATATAACTAACTAGTTAAAACATAAACTACAGAAATCTAAACAACAAATTAGAGAGATAACAATAACATGTATATAGGCAAGTCATTAGGTTTAATAACAGAAAATAAAAAATGGATTCTAAACTCTATTTACCTACCTAATACTTAATAATACAACTTTTAAAACATATTACAATAACGGTGGTTACAAACTTGAGCAAGTTATTGAGCTACAATACAAAACAGTCAATTGTTTAGTCTATGAGATTGTTATTGAGATACATTAGAAATAATTGCCAGAAAAAATAACATTGAAGTTGAGATGTCTAAAACCCAAAGAAAGACAGCAGTTCAGTACAATAAAAATTATCTAGGATAGAAAAAAATCCCTTTCTCCCAGTCTTCAGACACATCTGATGCGTACGATAAGACGGAGACGGGCCGCGGTGGAGTCATTAGGTAGACTTCACTATTTTCGTCACTGAAGTCAGTCTCAGAGTCGGACAGAATTTCACCGTCCTCCATGTCGGGGTCGAAGGCTTCCCCTTCTTCTTTGACACCACCTTCGGGACCTTCGCCATTGCAATCTCCATCCTGTGGGTCGGTGTCAACCTTCACTTTATTTGATTTACTTTTTGAATTTGCGTTCTCACTCTTTCGGTTTTTGGACTTGGAAGACTTTTCCATTTTGGTTTTTTCGGATTTAACAAAATGAGGATTTCTTACTATTCTGATATCACCTCTTGTGCTAGAAGGTCTACGTGGGTCAACCCTATTCATTCTGGCACTGTCGAAATGTCTTTGTCCTCCGTTTTCCTTGTTTTCACGATACATCGGTCTCGGTCCTCGGTCTCGATCCCCAAGGTGGGAGCCAGGCATGAATTCAAAACTACTTTCGCTGCTGACAGTTGATAAATCAGACGGCGGCATCCAACTAAACATATGAAGTATAACAACACATAGAATATTATAGTGTGTGAAGAACTAAAATGACCAATATCCAATTTAAGCTACAATCAAAATGAGCTATGTCATAAGTCATAAAAACAAAAATAGAAACATTCGTGAAATGTTAATAACGAGTTTTAAAAAAGTGTAAAATGTTCTATTTTCATTTTTTTGAAAAGGTGCAAAATGTTCTAATTCCATGTTTCTGGAAAGGTGCAAAATCTTGTAATCAGCCTATGTTTTCAAAAAGGTACAAAATGTTCTAATTGCATGTTTTTGAAAAGGTACAAAAATTTCTTATTTCATGTTTTTGAGAAGGTGCAAAATTTTCTAATTCCATGTATTTCAAAAGTTTAAATTCTTCTATTTAAATTTAAATGCTCTGAAGAAATATTTTAATATTTCTGTAGATAGTGGATTTTGTTGTTAGCTGAAAATGGATATGGGTCATTTTGGTTCTTCACAGACGATATATAAAATGATTTAGTATTTCAAAATTTGGGTTACAGGTTAGGAGTCGTAATGGAAAAAAAACTCACATTTTAGGAGCGCCTGGAATTTTGACATTTATATTAGAATACAAATTTCGGGAACGATCCCCAATCGTAATCGGATTATAAATAGAGCCACTACTGCAGTGCCGTTCCTCCTTTTCATGTTTAACATTTTCACGTTCATGTTCCTGCCGACGTCCGTCTCGGTCCCGGTCCCGGTCCAGGTCGGTGGGTGAGCTCCGACGCACAACAACAAGGTCTTCGTCTTTAATGTCATATGTAGGAACTGGTTCAAGTAGCGACGGGGATAATGACCGAGAATTCCTGGAGGATTTTGACACAGAGACGGATCTTCTACTGCTTCTCTCCCGACTCTGAACATCACGATCTCGGTTAATGTTACAATTATCGGAATTATCCTGACGAAAACTCGGGCTCTGTCTTCCCCACTTTTCCCCACGTCTCGGATCTGACTCTGCATGCTGTCGTTTTCGAAGAAACTTTTTTAACATGTCTTTTTCTGAGGGGGGCGAGGCAGCTCTGAAAACGTAGCACAAAAGTAGGTATTACAATAGTCTAGATTCATGTGTAGTTGAACGACTAATTTTTTGTGTAATGTTGTAATATATTTAACGCTCTATACCTGGCTGTATACTCTGGTAAAGGAGGAATAGCAGAGATTTCACTAGCTTTCGAAGAAATAAATGCCAACGGCTTTGGATATTTCTTAGCGTGCTTAAACACTCCAGGTAGTGGTGGCGAGGCGGCTCTGTAAATAAGTTACACAAAATCACGAATATAATAAACAACAACAACAAACCAAACCGCATCAAATTACCTGTATATTAGAATTAGGCACCGAAGTTTAAGTCTATGTTTAAGACTTTGTGATATGCATAAAATCAACACGTTAATTAATTACATTTAATATCTAGCGCGAGTAACCTAATTATATCCTATATGTAATAATAACGTCGTCGAAGAATCACAATGATCGATATCCATTTTTTCCTTATAAAAATATTCATTATCTATTAGCGAAAAGTTAAAGTATCTTGAATCTTGATCAAGAAAGCATGTCAAAATATTATTTTGCACTTTTCCACAACATAAAAATAGTGCATTTTGCCCTTTTTTAAAACACTCAAAAATATAAAATATTTTGCAATTTACCACGTAAGTTATTTAAACATTTAAGACTTTTTGAAATCATGCAAATATAATATTTTACACCTTTTAAAAACACGAAGGTAAATAGAACATTTTTCACTTTTCAAAAACTCGTACTAAGCATGTAATTAAATTATCGGATGTAGTGTTTTATAGATTCGACGTCTCGGCTAATTTTAATTCTAGCTTTAATTGGATACAGACCATTTTGATTCTTCGCAGGTATAAATGCACGAAAATAAACTGTGTTTTTTTATAACAAAGTTTAAAGATTTATAACGTGTTTCCTGCTCCAGAACGTGAACAAACAAATTGCATTAAATTAGCTCAAAAATACTTATGTAAAATACTTTTAAGTATTAGTTTTATTTTTTTTTTACCTTGCCGTAATTTCTACAATAGGTGGTATAGGATGGATCTCATTAGCCTTCGCAGAAATGAGCATGAAAGGCTTTAGAGGAACCTTTGGCTTTGCCTCTGGAGGAGAATGTGTCAAAGTTGTTGCTGTTGTTGGTGGTGGTGTTGGTGCTATTGTTGGCCGTGTTTCGCTTTCGATGAAATTTTGATTCGAAGTCGACATCGACATCGACATTGCCATCGATGCTACACGATCACGCCTCGGAATACGATCATAAGCAAAAGCGGAATCGGGACCAGCACCAGATCCAGATCCAGTAGGAACTTCAGCTTTTAAATGCCCCACAGCATTCCCCCCACCGCCCCCATCTCTACCATTCAGAACAGGTCCAAAAATACTCAAAAGTTTCGGCAACAAGTCCCCTGCCCTCATCTTCATTCGGTTCCGCTTCTTGTCCCGCTCCTTCCCTTGAGCAATGAGTGCTCCTGCAATGATTGTACTTAGCTCAATTTTAGCAGAGTCTGAAACTTGTTTAAGAGCTGATGGAATTGGATTATCAAGAAGCAGCTTTGCTGTAGATTCTTCATTGGTAGCGATGCAGAGAGAACCTACATCCACCACTTCGGTCTTCACTGTCAACGTCGATGTGGAGACTTCTGCTTTAAAACTAGTTGGTGGAGCTGCTTGCGTAAATGAATTGTAGTTGTTTTGTAAAGGCTGAAAAATATGAGCAGGTTCATGCGGCCGTGACCTTCCAGTTGATGGGGGAAGTGGAGCAGGAGCAAATGCAAGATCAGGAACTGCTCCTGGCACTGGTGATGGTGACGGTGCTGGTGGACGAATGTTTTCACACAGTGGCGAGTTGAGAAGATTATTTAGACCAAAGACAGCGAGATTCATCTTTTTCATTTCATCCCGTGAACAGACGTTCGCTTGGAGCTGGAATTTTACAGATTATTGCATGGTCATTAGAATTAAATTAGGTTGGATACACTGCACTGGCAGGAAAAATGTGAAGAATCAAAGTTAGTAATAATTTCCAAAGGCTAGAATCAAAGTGAGCTATGTCGAAAAAACACTATTAGAGATACATTGGTAAAATGTTAATTACTTGTTTCGAAAAAGTGCAAAATATTCTATTTCATTCTTTTTTCAAAATGCAAAACATTCTATTTCCTTCTTTTTAAAAATGGAAAACATTTTATTTATTTCTTTTTGAAAAGTGTAAAATATTCTATTTACATAATTCTGAAGAGTGTAAAATGTTCCATGTACATGTTTTGAAACATGCTAAATATTGCATTTACTAGCTTTGAAAAATTGCAAAGTATTCCTTTAACTTTATTGGAAAAATTGCAGAATATTTTATGTACAAGCTTTCAGAATCATGATTTTTTAATTAGGTTCCACACAGTGCATTTTGTATCTAGCATAAAAATGATACAGGCGATTTAGAATCTTCACACAACATAATATTATGTACTGGGAACTAAAGACGATTTAAAACTTAACACTCGCAATAATTAATAGTAACTTACGACTGCAAAAAATCTGTCCCTGCATTTAAACAGAAAGTGAACGAACTCAGTATTTCCAAGCATGGCAAGTGATCCACGGGACTGCATCATATCCATTTGTTGTGCCTTTAAACAAAAATTATTGCATTTAATTAACGTTTTACTTGAACTTATTATAGTTTATTGGTAAGTATACACCGAACTGAAATAACGTATGTAAAGAACCAAAATCACCTATTTTAAATTTAGGTTCGAATCAAAATAAGCTATGTCATAAAAACAAAATGAGAAACATGCCTCAAATTTACTGGTAATTAGGAATTTTTGAAAAACGTAAAATATCCTATTTACATGTTTTGGAAAAGATAATAATATGCTCTATTTACATATTTTTGAAAAGTATGAAATGTTCTATTTACATATTTTTGGAAAGAGGCAAAATGTTCTAATTCTATAATGTTAAAAAGGTGCACGATATTCTAATTACATGTTTTCTAAAAGGTGCAAAATGTTTTAATTCCATGTTTTTGAAAAGGTGCAAAATGTACTAATTCCATATTTTTGAAAAGTGTAAAATGTTGTACTTAAATATTTTTAAAAAGTGCAAAATGTTCTATTTAAATGCTCTCTAGATATATTTAAATATTTTTGTAGATAGCTACTAACATTGGTTTTAGTTAAAAATAGATATGGGCATGGGTCATTTTGGTTCTTCACAGGGGTATGTAATTATGTGCACTTTATCTCTAAACGCAATGCCAAAAATCATAATAAAGCTAACATTTAGAATTTTAAATTTGGAGTAAAATTACCTGAATATAGTAATACTGAACTTGTCGAGACAGAAAACTGAGTTCGCCTTCCAAATCGAGCATACGTCGAAGTTCTCGAACTACATTACACTCATCATTATCCAGCTCAACCTTTGGAATATTAGCGCTCATGGCTACGGGCATAGAAGGCTGGGTCAATGTCGAATGGGAACTTGAAGGATACGCAGCCTTAACGTCGAAATCAACTCCCGCACAAGAACCACCACCACCGGAGACATGCCCATAGTCGTGAAAAGAAGGTGGAAGCTGCTTTCCCGGGGCCAGTTCCGGTGCCGGTACCGGCACAGACTTCATCCCTGTAAACTGGTTTTGACCCAGTTCATGACCCGGCACAAAGTTTCCCGTAGGAAACGGCTCATGTCTCAGTTGACGAACGAAAGTTGGAGGAACACTCATAATTGAAGCCGAAGCTGAAGCCGGCGGTCCATTGTAATTAATCGCATCTGACACTGTAGTTGAAGTAGTCGTCTGACGTTGTTGAGATTGATGTCGATGGGAAACGTCAGCGCTCAGAGTGTCCCAATAAATTTTCCACTCGGAAGTAAAATCGTGTGTCTTCGCATCTATCTGTATATCCTGCACCTGTTGATATCTACATTTCCAGAATTTTTCCCACTCCGAAGCGTACAGGGGATGATCTTCAGGGATTTTTACTACGGTGTCAGTCGGGCGACCAGCCGTCAATCGTCTATAGATTTAAATGACAAATTATGTACTTTATTAATTAATTGTAAATATTGTAAACATTGAATGTAAAATTAGCCGAATTTTAATCAACATCAACCAGGTTAGATCACACAACTAGTAATCCTGTTGAACAATTTTTTTGATTGGAAAATAATAAAAACTGACAGATTCGAATCCGCGACCTCCGAAATAGGTGACTTTCTCTGTAACCACTAAACTGACTAGTGAGACGACACAAGTATTAATGGATTACTAATTTAGCATTACCTGCTTTAACAGATTTTTAACGTCTGTGAAGAATCAAAACGACCCATTTCCATTTTGAGCAAAAAACAAAATCCACTGTCTACACAAATATTGAAACATGTCTTGAAATCATTTAAATATCCCATTTTGTACTTTTCAAGAATATGTAAATAGAACAATTTGCACTTTTCAAAAACAAGTTAATAAAACATTTTTTTTTCAAAAACATGTAAATAGAACCTTTTACACTTATCAAAAAGCTTGTAAATAGAATATTTAAACTTGTCAAAAACATGTAAATAGAAAAATTTGCGCTTATCAAAAACTTCTTATTAACATTTTACACATTTTTTTATTTTGTTTTATGGCATAGCTCATTTTGATTCTAACCTTCTTTTGAAAATGGGCCATTTTAGTTCTTCACAGGCGATATTTTAACGCATTTGCTGTAAATATATTAGCTACAGAAAATCTTGTAAGGGCTGGTGTTTCTCTAACACTATATGCTGTTACATAAAACTTACTGATTTCCCACTGTCCAAAAATGCACCTAAAAATCTTAAAATACTGTAGTATAGTTAAGATCTTTTTTACGCGTGCAGTTTCAGTTAATTACTACAATTTTTGACGTTAATATTGAAATTAACAAGAAACTACGTAATTTGTAAAATTCCTTACGCTTCCTCCACCAGTCTCAAATGCCATCGGATTTCCAATTCTTCGGTCCATTTTCCCTTTGCTTGAGCTTGTAATTTTTCAAAAAAAATCATAATATTTTCTGTGTTGTGGTTGTTACTATCGATTTTCTCTTGCTTAGTTTGAACAAAGCTGGCTTCCAGAAATGATGTCGAGCTCGAGTTTGACAACGATGCAGAATTTTTATTTAATGACTGCCTTTTTTCTTGTTCTTTACGCTCCCTCATCGACGCAAAATCACCATCGGGTTTGATTTCTTTCTTGATTTTGCGATATTTTGGTGGGGATCTCGTACGGGATTTTGATTTTGAGCGATAAATCCTTCGGTTCCGATAGTAATCGTATTCTTTTGGAGAGGAACGAGATCGAGATCGAGATCTCTGGCGAAGATATCTTCGATGGCGGTAAGAGGGAGATCCAGACCTAGATCTTGATCTTCGGTTATCGTGTCGGGATCTATGGTCACGATTGATCGAACAAATTGATCGAGACGTGGAAGGGGATTTAGATCTTCGCCTTGAAATTTTGCTACGGCTACTGCTCCGGCCACGATCACGATCAATACGACGATGACGATCTGGTGATCGTGATTCTTTCCGTCTTCTTCCGGAATCGGCTGCTGAGGAGTAGGTTGGGGTTGGACTGGATCGTCGACCCCGACTGTAAGTTTGATTTCGGATTTTTGTACGGCCAAATGCGTCAACTAAAAATTAAACAACAAATTAATTATTATAACAGCGGGGTTATCTATTAAATTAACGGTTGATATTTTAATCTTTGCAGAGGAATTGTTGTAACATTTTACATTTATTACCATCGTCCTTGTCCTTGGATGTCAGACCTGGCGAAACATGCTTCCTTCTCTCCTTCGGTTTTTCCTCTTTAATTTTAATACTTTCGCTGTCACCACGGTCACGACTCCGGTTCCGGTGCCGGTCCCGATCCTTCCTTTCTTTTTTCTCTTCATCTTTAATTTTGATCCCTCCGCTACTGTCACTTCTCTGACCTCGGTGAAGGTCACGGTCAATTTCACGTTTACGGTCAAGTTCACGTTTACGGTCACGGTCAAGGTCACGGTCACGGTCACGATCCTTCCTATCCTTTTTGTCTTCACCTTTAATTTTAATACCTCCACTGTCGTCACGAGTCTTTGTCCCACTTTTTCTCTCTTCAGTATTACTTGTACTACCTCGGCTGTAGCAATGATCGCGTTCAACACTATTTTTTTCTACGCCTTGAATTTTATCATCTTGAGATTGAGGCTGACCTTTCCCTTTGGGTTCACATTCCTCAATACTTGCTCCACTATAACTGCTGTTGTCTTCATTTGACCCAAGGTCAATATGAATTATGTCAATAGTTGGAACTGGAATAGGGATTTTGACCGGAACTGGAATCACAGTTACTGAGTCACTGTCTTCAGTCTCTTCAGAATCAGAGGGAGATGAAAGAGGTGAGGACATTGACTCATCTTCATGTTCATGAATCTTAATCACAACTTCTGTACAAGCCTCCATTTAATTATCAATTGTAAATAACATTTAACAATGATTAGCCAGTTGCCAGTTGCCAGTACAAAGTTGAAAGTGGAATTTGTTATGATGATTGGTTCAGATTTCCAGGATGAACTCAAATTCTGGAAACAGTTCACTCACAGTCAACAGTAGCGAGGACGCAGAGAAACATTGAAAATCCGAAACTTGGAACTATAATAATTATTGGAATTTGTAAGATAGTACTAATGAAAACTGGAACTGCAAAATTTCACTGGAAACTGGAACTGGAAGAAAACCAAAGGAAAAAAGAAAGGAAAAGCATAACACGCAGGCAACGGCAACAGACAACAGCAACAGCCACAGCCACAGGTTGCAATAAGAAAATTAAGTAGGTACTTACAGTTTTTTGAAATTAGTGCGCTTGGAGTCATTGAGAACCTGGAAATTCTGTAAGTACGTATTATTGAGATTCTACTATTCTACACTGGAAAACTAGAGACTGGTATATAGGAACAGTTAGCAAGTGTTGAGGGTTAAAAGTCTGAAAACTCTCACAGTGCCCCAAGCGCCCTTCAGGTGATCAATTTGCTACAAAAGCAATATTGATACTACACTACAACATTTGAGTGTTCTTATAATAAAGGATATAATTATATTTGAAAACGAGATAAAAAGTTTTCAACATTTTACAAATCTAGACTTTTTATTGAACGGAGCTGAAACTATAAGTTAGTTTATCCTACTGTTGTAATTAATTTACGGACAAAGTCAAATTACAATTTATGTTATTTTTATCAATTAATAAAAGAGCTCAACACGATTATCAGTTGAGTAATCTAACTGCGATTTAGGTAATTTTAAAATAACATTAGGATAGTTAGATCCTTAACTGAAATTCATGTAGACTAACGTTAACTGATTGTACTGTACTGTTGATGTAGGAGTAACAGCTAAATTAGTAACTTTGAGTTTCAAGAGTTTTCAACTAATTTAATCCGTCGGCAAAAATGAACCACAATTAAACACCTTTACCCTACTTGGAACATTTTTCAAAGCGTGTATGTAGGTATATTTAATATATAATTGGCTTTCTGACTTAACTAGTGAGAAACCAAAACCAGACATCAAGGACAAACTATTGTAAGTATGTAGGTACATATTTAAATATTGCCGTTCGATCTATAAGAAGTCGCCCATAGATGAAGTATGAAAAATCCCAAATTCTTAGACTCTATGAACCCTTTCCATCTGCTTAACTAGTGCATAAATGGCAATCCTAAACACAGCCAGTCACCAACACCCACCCACGCTACTAATGAAATCATTTATGGACGATCCCTAATCAACTGAAAAACAAGTTTACTATAATGGTAAGCTAAATCCAGTTTCACTTACTACATCTCTTTCAGCGGTAATTTTAAACTTTATTTCATGGCGGCTACCGGCTACCTACCTGACCTGGTACACTGATAAAAAATAATATTATCAGTCTGTGGACACGATCTAATTCTAATTCCCTGGGAATTAGATCTAATGCCCTTGTTAAGGGTTTAAATCTAGTTCCCTTGCAATTAAAA
>JAQFZE010002427.1:0-14638 GCA_034695245.1 Dicyrtomina saundersi | reverse complement strand
AAACACTCAGTTCTGGTCCATCACAACCTTCGGAGATTTCGTGTACTGGAGAGACATCATGACAGCATCTGTCTACAGAACAAGCAAATGCGGCGGCAGAGGAGCGACAAAGATACATTCAGATGCTAATTATGTAACGATAAAGCAATTTTTATTTTTTTGGTTTTTAAGCTTGTTTCATTTATGTAAACGAATCTTCAAAATTCCTCATTCTGTTTATTTAAATTCAAAATGCTTCTCAATTACATTTAATATTTGCTTCAATATATAAATCTTAAGGGGGGTGCGGTGTTCACTGTTCAAGCGTATCACGTTTCCAAGCAGCCAGAAGGCGTCAATTATTGTAAAAACCGGATCGGTGGACAGTGCTCACATCTATGCTTCCGAATTCCTTTAACAGGAAACGATTTCGTGGCCACTAATTGCGCATGTCCAGATGGACTCACTCTTTCGTCTGACCAACGTACTTGCACGTAGACCACGTGTCTCTAATTGTACTATGAATTAATGTTATTTAATTGTGTAGTACATGTGTTGTTAAACCTCTTGATGGAATAAAAAAATCATCAAATAAATCTTTAGTTTGCATTTTCAATAGTCGTGAATTGGATAACGACCCTTGACTCAAGTTTCATGTTTACGAAACCAATATTCCTTAAGGTTTTGTTTAAAGTTTTGTGATAGTTAGGATCATGGTTAAATGTTTGAGGCTTTTTAAAATTTAAATTCAAATTTAAGCACTAAAATGATAATTTACTAGATTAACTATAAAAAATTTTGCACTTTTTAACATTTTTTAGCATTAAATCATTGATAATAGAATAATGAAATGTAATCATTCTACTTTAAACATTTGATTCCGCCAGCGCCAGCATACTAAAATACAGAATCAGTTAAATGTCAACAATAATGCAAAAAGGCATCTAAATTTAACAATTAGCAGTTCCTCAAAACATGTAAATTAAATATGCATACCCAACTTTGAAGATACGAAATTGTACAGTATTTTCTAAATTTAAAAAATAATTACTTCTATGGAACATTTTGCACTCTTTGCACTGTCTAAAACTCGTTTTTTAAAATTTTAATTATTTATTCACTGCTTTAGTTTTTTTTACATAATTATTTACATACTTACATAATTTGTTGAATTGCTGCGATTTTGATTGTGTAAACACTTATTTATTGATGGAAAACACATCTTCTCTTACAATTGGTAGCAACAGCAACTGTTAAAAATTTATGAAAAGATGACACAATTTTAAATTTCTGCAATTGCGTCATGATATTTCATGTTATATTTTGTAAGAACGAATTTGTAAACGAATATTTACATGGTTTTAAGATATGAATGTGTAGTTTATGCAGATAAAGCATTTATTTTAACCTAAGAATGAATACAAGTCATTCTAGTTCTTCACTCGGGACTGACGATGCACATTTGTTTTATAAGTACTTTTTTACATTCCATTTCATATAGTATTTAGTATAAAACTTTATGCTAACAACAGTGTGAATAAAATCATGTAACAAAAAGTATTTTTGTTAGCTTTATGTTGCTTAGGGGTCGCCTATAAATTATGTTATCACAATATTACCAGTGCAGAGTGCAGGTAAATAGTCCAACTGCCTTTGCTATTACAACAACCGTACACACAAAAATAGGAGAGCGGGGTAGGGGTTTACAATTTTCGATTTGTGTACCATTTTGTTTATGCACTCTCACATAGGAAAAGATGCAAAAAGTATTTTGTATTTATGGTATTAACAAGACCGCATTAAAATAGTTAATTACCCATATGCTTAATATTGAGATCACGTTTGTCAATATTTCAATCTTCACTTGTCAATGAACGCGACACAAGGGGAAATTAGAAGATCATCACTGCGGTCAATGGAGCTCAACTAGACCGGCAAAACAAGTTCGCGATTCCTGGAATCCACGTCACAAGCCGCATCTGCTTCTTATCACAGTTTAGAATTGCTTTGGTTTTGTATTTGTTTGTTTTGTATCTTAAAATAAGAATCAAAATTGGCCAATGTGATACGATCTCCATTAAAAATTAAAAATAGAAAACACTCGTTTAGAAAACATCAAAATGATTGGTTTGCAACTTAGGTCTGTAAATTAGGTTTGCTAGAGTATCGAAAACTTGAAAGGTTCTGTTTGCATACGTAACATAGGTGGAAATTTTTTAATTTTGCACTTTTAAACCGAGCTTGGTATTCAAACTACATGCTTTTGAGGAGTACACAGTGTTATATTTACACTATTTTTAAAAGTGCAAAACGTACTGTTTACTTTGTGTAAAGACGCAAAATAATTTATTTGCATTTTACTGAAAGTTGCAAACATTTTTCATTTGCAAAAGTTTTAAGAGCTCAATATTATTTATTTTATTATTTTTTTAGAATGTCACAATGGTTTATTTCGAATATTATAATGAGTGAAATATTTTTTTGATTTTTGAACTGTATACACAACATTTATTATGGCTTTAAATAGCGGATTATTTTATTCACATATTTAAAGAGAATTTAACAAAAATAGGTATAACACTGTGTGAAATGCATATGCACACCTCCGTAGTACTAATTATAATTTTTGAACTACTTATTACACGTTGAAGTGACAGCAAAACAAAAATTCATAATAATTACCAATAAATAAAGATATCGCCAGTGTTTGTAGTGCCGTTGTCGGAGTGTCCTGTTTTCGTCGGGAATTGTTCGTGGGTCAGAAGTTTGTAGTAGTGTGTCTTTTTTCGTTAGGCGTGTTTCGTAGTCTGAATATTTGCTATTTGGAGTAAATAGTGGACCTTAAAAGGGCTGTTGGTCATCGCTATAAAAGTTTAAAAATGTAAGTATACAAAAAAAATGCCAGTAATTATTAGGTAAGTATTAACATTCTTGGGTAGCCATTTTCTGAACAGTTCGTTGGGCTTGGGACCTTGTTTTCATTTGAGAAGACAGTTAACTTGTTTTATTGCTTAGCTTGCATAATAAATTTACCGGTCTTAAGCGTTTCCGCCTACGGTGTGGTGGTTGAAATGAGAGTAGAGGAAATAGTTGTGGTGGATTCGAGATGGAAGAAGATGGTTTTAGAGTTTTAATAAACTTGGGTTAATCATTAGGCTTTGAATAAATCGGTATTGGTAGGTACAAAACAGTGGTATTAATAACTATTACAACTGTTTTATATTGCGTATCACCCTACTCTCATTAGTAGATTTATTATATTGAAAGATGTTTTAGTTTATAATTATTATTATTTCTTGAAAGATAAAGGTTTGTTATACATAAATCTTCCTTGACAGACACCTGAGATGTTTTGTGGTGTAACTACTATGAGTTGACTACACAGTAGGTATATTACCAATTAGTGTGTTTGCAATTATTACGAAGTCATATTAGAAATGTCTACCTAATGTTTTTAGTTTACGAAAACTTTGATTCCTATTTTTAGGAAAACATGTATTTTGGTAGTGTAATTGAACATATGACTGAAACTGGTTTTTTTACCTGTGCCGTGAATAACTTAATTTATCAATCTAAATCTAATGTATTAAAATTACAAACAAACATAAGGATTTCCTAAAACGTTTACGCAACGAATTATTATAGTTTATTTTTAAATCATTTTATATGAAAAAAGCTGCTTGTATTTTTGTATACACGAATGTTATTCACGTCTGCTGTAGTATAAGAGGACGATGCATGAATGACGGCGTAGCAATATTGGGTCTGCAGATGTTGAATTTTAAAGTAATAAAAGGTATTTGCAATAGTATTGATTGTAACATAATTTCTCGGAGTGTAACGATTCAGAAAGATAAATGTTAGAATTTAAAATATTGTCAAGACGTCTTTGTTGTGTTGCTTTTAATGATGGATTTTTAAAAAATTGCACGATACTGGATTGATATGGCTATAATGTTGCTGTAATACTCACTTGGAGGTCTTTATATATAAAGAATTTGATTTAACAACGTTATCGGTTTTTAATATTTGCTTCATTGAAATTATTTATTTATTTTATTCCATTCAGGTGACTTCCAACAAAGAAAATTAAAGTTTGTATTCCACTTATAGCAACAATGCATACTATCGGTATATAATCGAATTATCAAAGAAGGTAGGTTCTTTTTCATAGAGTTATACAATTTTGAACAAATTATACTAAAATGTAATTCCAGTGCAAAATTTATCGTTCCGGGCATTCCATCTCAGCCTGAAATGCATTTACAATAACAATTGAATCAAATAAGTATTAAACCTATAAAATAAAAATATTATTTAGCAATTAATTTACAATGACAGACTATGTTAATTAAAACAAACTAAAACACAGTACTTTAAATAGAACTAAAGTAGCATTGGACAGCAAACTACGCCAATGATGTCCACATACGTTATTTTAGGACCAATTAAAGTTTGAAAAACAAATTAGTAGAGGTTTGTATTATCTAAACATGTAATTAAAATTGTGTGGCGTGAAGTATAATTACTTGTCATTTGTTCTGGTTGCATTTAGTTTTTTGCTTGGGTAGACTATTATGTCTAGTTTACTGTTCTTTTCATGCTGAGAGTCAATTTTATACCAATCCTAATTTTAGACGCAGATTTATTTCAAATAAGTAATGGCCATAATTTGACCTTTTTGACCTTACTGGAACTAGCGAAACAGGCATCCCAGTTCACCCAAGCCAAATATACATTGCGACAAAAAAATAAGCTTATTTTTTACGCTATGTAATTCTAAATGTAAGCATTCTTAAACAATTTAAATAAAAAACATTTAACAATTATAGCTTTTTTTGTAATAATATTAAAATAAAGACCACTTACATCAACTTGAAGGCTAATTCCTTGTTCTATGTTTTTAAGAAAGTATTGGCACTGCAAAATAAATTGATTTTAATTAGGTTCTTATGTTTGTTATGTAATTGAAGTAATTAGTAATAAAATAAATTACCTCTGAGATATTGGACAAAATTAAAAATTATTGTCTCTGCACACATAATAAAATTTCATGAATGTCTAATTTGTTAATAAGTAATCTAAAAGTTTTATTTAATAAATTTAAGGTTGCCCTTATATATTTTACAACTGTATTTAATAACTCAGTGCCAGATATCAAATTTTTTTTTCGAATAACCCTGACTGTTTGCAACACTAACGAATTTATTCTAGTTGTGTAGTTTTAAATAACCTAAGTTTGTTGTAAGAATTAAATTCCAAGAAGTTTCTCAAATATAAATAATAAAATTTTAATTCTCTCACCTTTTCAGTTTGTTTTATTCCTCCATTGAACGTCAAACATTGTTTAGCTTCTGCAGAACCACATTCTTCCACAACCTAAAACAATAAATTGTAAATTAATAAGGTGGTTGTAATGGAAGTCCTACATAAGTCAAATTACAATTAAAAGTAGCTTTTGTAGTAATTTTGGAACTAACTTTAGCAAAACTTTAAATAATGTTCAAAACTTTAAAAAATACATTTAGCAATACAGCTTACAAGCACGAGTCAACACACGTAAAACAAATTTAGGTGAAATTAATGCGCGTATTTGCACAAATCATCTAGTAAAGGTGCGACTAATAATTTTTGCCGCAGATTAGAGACTTGTTTACAGCTGCATTTAGAAAAAAATACATTTCAAAAGATAAAAAAAATTCACGGTTTTTAAGTTGAGACTCTTAACTCGCATCAAGGTTAGTTAAAATCCAGTGCACATGTGTTGACTTTTTCTTGTTAGTTTTTGTTAAACTTAAAAGCAGTAGTAAAGTTTGGCAAAAATTGCTTTAGTTCTGTAATTTTACGATTTAAGTGAATAAAATTCAATGTACACGGAAATTTTTAAATCAGAAACGCATTTCTTATTTACTTTTATGTTATTTAGTTTTATCGTGATCTCAATATTCAAAAAATTCTGAATTTACCATTTGTAAAATATGAGGAATGTCTCTTACTGCTGCAAGCGACGTATCTACTTCTTGTTTACAACTACCAATGTGTTTAGCAAGACAATCTGTATTAAATGCAAATATTGAATCTAGTTTGGCTGTTGTAGCACAAGTACAAATTTGCATTGCATACACAAAGCACACAGCAAGCGCCAAATATTGTGAAGTCATCATGTTCACAACCTGTTTTATTTCCACCAGTCTTTTTTTGGATTTAACAAACGAAAAAACACACAACATGTAAGACAATCAATTAAACGAATTGAAAATGAATAAATAAATACAATGTGAGTGAATTAAAATAAATAACAGCTAGTACCTGAGAGTATAAAATTATTTAGTCGAGTTACTTGGGGAAAACTGAATGATCTTGGTATTTGCAAATGCTTCTTTTATACTCTACGGTTAAACAAAATGTAATGCCTAATGAACTACAAAGGATTTCCTTTAATTGTTACTAAAATACTAAATTATTCTGCTTTAGGAATTTATTTTCCAGACATGTGTCACATTAATATTTAAAATCACGGGCGTCTTTAAGCCACACAAATATATAACTGCTTACTTTTGGGGCTGATTTAAAATTACTACTAAAAAATTATACAAGGTTTGTCCGCAAATTATGTCAAGTCCACATGGCTACTGATACACTGCATGCTAAAAACAGTCATTTACAAAGTACTTTAGCCTGATTGCAGGGGGGTCATCATAATTATAGTGAAACAGACTCAGGTTTTTATAACAACATTGTGGAAGACCTCTCATATTGAAATTATCCAATTCCTGACACACTACTCACTCGAACAATGTTGAATTTAATTTGAATCACAATTATAGCAAATCGTGATTGCGTATAATTTTTAAACACCTGAATGCGGATGAATTCAGAATAATTTGAATTTTAACTTTTTATAATGAGCTCTCTAGATTTAGAGTGGCGAAAAATAATATTTAGTTGTCTTGTACCACAAGTGACATTGAATTGTGACCATTGTTTGAAGCTTTGGAAATGACAGTCGTGTGCGAGTCCATAACCTTGAAATTTTTCATCAGGTAATTTCAAGTTAAAAGTCGCACGTCAAGTACAAATTTTGCTGTTCAGTCACTTCAGGCAGACCTAATAACTGTATTGTGAAATATTTCTTTAATTGATTAGTATGCGGACGCACGTGGATTTCAGATAAGTTTGGGTGTCATCCGGGAACTAATGCTGTAATTCTTAGCAGTTGTAATGAATCCGATTGAAACTATAGTTGTGATAAATGCTTTACTTAGTAAGTAATAAAGACGGAAGGCGAGTATTCCATTGCCCCGTACGATGCCACGCAGAAAAAAGTATACTTAAAATAGGCACTTAACTTATACATTTTATTACAACTACATTATCACACGAATTTCCTATTAGGACTAATTAATAAATTAAATTACTACATCTTATTAGGTACATTTAACTTGATACTTATACTCGCAAACAGTTCTATACTATCTATTATTACTATTAATTTGCAAAATTATGTTTCGAAAACGCAAAACATTATTTTTATTTACAAGCTTTAAAAACTGCCAAATGTTTTAATGAGTCCATGCATATCGTTTTATTGATACTGATGGCAATGAAACAAAAAAAACTTTGCGTACAGTGGCAAAAATGCATTTAAAAGTAGTAGGTACGTTGGGTATAAAAGGTGGCAAAAAATATTCTCCACAAAGGATAAATAATTATCAATGTCAGTATTTGAGATAAGTTATAATAATTATGTGTAAGTTTTACTGCGGTGGGTCGTGCACAAATGTCGGCGTATGAGCTCCATTAGGGTATATTCCAATTCAAATTAAATGCTACCTAATATGAATGTAAGGATTAAAGTAGTTACACTATGCTGGAATTATTTATGATAATAATGTCTCTATAATTCTGAGTAACGCCTTGTTCCTCGTTGTAGGTTCCAGTATTGTAGTTTGTTATAACTTTAATTGAATGTAAATTATTACCGCTCTGGTGCTGATTCCACATTACCTTAATATCATGGCTTGTGCAAAAAGTGTTAAGGATGGTCTATGAATGACGTAGTATCAGTTATCTCTCTGTGGTTAGACTCCCATCCCGGTGTCATTACTTGACGTAAACTGTTATCCCAAACATAATTACTATGTCAGCAATGCCTGACAGTAGCTAACGAACATTCTAATGACAACATTTATGTATGACCCCTCATTACGTGGAAAATTGTTTGTAAAATACTAATATAATGCATGAATGTTTTTAGGAATAATTATTCAGTAAATAGTAATTATTACTTCTGTGTGTGTATTAGTGGGTTTAATAATAGTTCCCTATGCTACACATTTATTATAGTTTTATTTTGCCTCATATATTATAGAACATAGCATGATGAATGGTAAAATCATAATGGTCTGGTCTGATCCGAGTTTTATGGTCAGGTCTGATGTGGTCTGGGTCCGACGGCCGGACCAGACCAGACCAGACTAGACCAGACCAGACCATTCCGGACCAGTAAATCTCAAAAAAATTTGCTTTAGAGATTTTACCTGAAATTGTGCTCCGGATTTTTCGAAAAATAAATATTAGTTAGCTTATAAAAATTGTTTTAAATGTAATATATAAATACATATAATTATACACATAGGTAATTTTGTAAAGAATCAGAAAACAAAATTATCCCGTCGAATTCCCTCAAAAATAATTCATATATGGTCGGACCAGGAAAATCTGGTCTGGTCTGGTCTGGTCCAATAAAGTCTGGTGTATTCCAAAATCCTCGGACCAGACCAGACCAGACCAGAAATTAATTAATAAATTTTACATGGTTTTACATAAGTGCACTGTAATCATGTTTAAATATTGTTGCTGAAATTTTTAATTTAATTTTTAAATTTAATTTTAATTTACCCAAAAATAAAATAATTAATTTTTTATAGTAGTAATTAATCACTCCGATTTAGTTTTAACTTTACAGCTGAGGAGCAATCCATACAAAATACTTTATACAGTTGCTGCTCGTTATGGAACAACAAATACACTGTTGTTTTTTTATTATTTAAAACAGTTGAGTAGGTACATATTTACCTTGAAGTTCTAATGTTTAACGCAAAAAAGTAAGGTGACATGATGAAACGCTCTACTCATAAATGCAGCACAAAAAAAATTACTACGTTTTGCATTTTAAGCAGTAATCCATTTAGTACAAACTGCATTTGATTGCCTCTTGCGTACATTACGTCATTGTCAAATTTACAAATTATTATGATGTCGTTTTACATGAATTAATATTTGTGGCTTCACATTTGCAGTAAAGCTGCAATGTGGGCATTTGCTTGAATTTTCCTTCGTGTGCTTCCCTAAATGTAATTATATACAGACCTAATTTTGTAGTCGCCTTATATTGGCAAAACGTACACTTGAAGGGTCTTTTCCCCGTAAGACTCATCAAGTTCGTTTTTAAATGACTTTTTCAAGCTGGAGAATATTAACACAATTCACATTTAAACCTTTTCTGCTTTTGAACCTACTCTGCGTCACTTTGCTTTGGATTTAATTTACAAGTTTTTTGATGATTAATTCCATTGTTTTTACTTGTAAACTGTTTTTTGCAAAACTCACACCCAGCGTCACTTGAAACTTCTTTAGTGTGTGTGTGTGAATGTGCTTATAAAGTTGTCCGCTGGTAAAGAACATATTGAGGCAGAACGTACATGTAAAATTTCTAATTCTATTTGGATTGTGTCTTCTTTTTACATGACTCGTTAAGTTGCTAGCGGAAGCCGCAGAGTAGTCGCATTCTTTGCATTCGATTGGTTTTACCTTAGTGTGGGTTCTAATGTGATACCTTAGTTCATATTTCGTCAACATTTTGTTGTTGCAGAATTCGCATTGGAATTTCTTTTGGTTCTCTAACCAAGTAGCATCACTTTGCTTTGGATTTTGTACGCATCGAATTTCATGAATATTCTTGTGTAATCTTGTGACCATGGCTTTGCTGCAAAATGTACACGAAAATGGTTTCTTTTTTACGTGGGTAAAGATGTGAGCTTGTAGGTTTGAATTACTAAAGCAAAATTCATTGCAGAGTCCACAACAGTAATTTTGTTTTCTGCTTTTAGGACTTTTGGTGTGATTTGAGTTTGTATGTTTGTGAAGATAACTTTCCACGTCTGTTTGGTAGCTGCATTTTTCACATTTAAAACGCAAGGGCGACGTATTTAACAGGATTTTTTGTATTGCATTAATTTTGATGTCTAGTTTCACTTTTGAAAGTTTGATCAGCACTTCTTTTTTTATTTGAAACTTACGTAGCAGCTCCTTTTTTTGTTGTGTCCACACCAAATTTGCTCCATACATTTTAGAGTAATTAGTTTAGAAATTGTAGCACGCTATATTGGAATCAATAGCTACATTTAGTTATATAGTTATTTTCTACAACTTTTAAACTGTAGAATTCAGCAAAGGCAGCACAGTTTTTTGTAATGTTTTGTAAACCTGAATCTAAAAAATAATGACGCATAGTGCAGAAATTTGTAATTTTTCATAGAAAAGATCCCGCTACGGCGAAATTATTAAAATTGGAAAATTATTTTCTGTCCCAGCCGAATGACTGATTTCAACTACTTCCTTTTTCTTCAGCTGCACAATATGTACTGGCAAGGCAATCACAACTCCGTACGGATTTCTACACGATGAACCCACAAGCACTTTTGGCATTTTTTCCCGTTCATACTCCCTTCCAGCTGTATCAACACGGTATAATTAGGACCACGAACGGCCAAATATATAATTATTCTTTATATATTCTTTCAAAGAATCAGCTAAGATTATTTTTACAGCATATTATTATCTCTAAATTCAACGCTTAAGATAAACCACCCAAATAGTTTGTAATTATTACAATAGGGTCAGACGAAAACATTAAAATACATTTTTTAGTTTAATCCCATTTTAACCTTCCCAATTAAAGTTCCAAATGTTTGTATGTAGATATTTTAAAAACAAACGATATCGTGAGTAAAAGTAATACACTTTAAAGATCTTCCAAATAATTTTGTAATTTTGTGTGTAGATAATCAGAGCAATTTGTTTCAGTATAAATGAATTAAAAATGGATGGTTTTGGTTCTTTACGTAGGATAAAAGTTGTGCAGTAATAGAAAAGGCGCTTTGGCTTAACTGTCATCTTTTGCAATTTTTCGATTTTATTTTTATTAAAGTGAAACTAACCGCTAAGGCATGCCTGTTCACGGCTACTGACCTGAACAACTGTTTGGATGTATAATTAGCATAGGAATCTTACGAGGGAATGACGCAACATGCAACACTCAGATTTCGCAAAGACCCATTTCAAAGAATTGGGCTACTTTTAAATAGCACAGATCCAGATCCAAAATAAATCGAGTGCATTTTACGTTGTTTGGTCACAGCAAACCGCCAAAGCTTAAAAAAATTCAAATTTTAAAACTTTGCCGCCCTATAACTTCTACAGTTCTCATCTGATTTCAATGAAATTTGGTTTTTTGTGATTCTCAGCTTGTATTGTATAAAGAAATTTTAATACTTCAAAAAATTCGAAAATTCGCATATTTTGATCCTATAAAATATACATTTTTTGTAATTTTAGAAAAAAATGAAAATTTTAGAATTTCAAAAATCTTAATACTTCTTTACAGAATACAGGCTGAGGATCACAAAAAATCAAATTTTATCAAAATCGGATGAGAACTGTAGAAGTTACAGGGCGGCAAAGTTTTAAAATTTGAATTTTTTGAAACTTGGGCGGGCTGCTGTGACCAAACAACGCATAATGCACTCGAGTTACTTTGGATCTGTGCTATTTTAAAGTAGCCTGATTTTTTTAAATGGGTCTCTGCAAAATCTGGGTGTTGCATGTCGCGTCATTTTCTTGTTAGTATATTTAAAAATTAGAATTTTAGAATTAGAAAATTTATTTTTGCCTAATTGGACTTATAGACGTTACTGTTTGTGGGCTGTTTTATTGCTGTGATACAAAAGGCGAATTTTGTGTGTTCTTGGGACATTAACGAATTTTTTTATGCTTGTCATTCAGCCAAAATGCAACTAAAAGCAATTAAAAAATAAAAAATAATTGTTCGTTTGAGTATAATGAGCTAGACAGTTTGTAGTTTCTTGTAAAAGGAACACGATTTTAATGATTCTTAAGTATGTCAGGCGTAAATGGCCTTTATCTGTACTCCAGTTTTAGAAAGCAATGTGTAAATAAGAGTGGAAAAATACCAGATTGTCTAAATAAACTATGTACTCAAAGATGTTCCACTAATAATGTCAATCAAACTAATACATTTTTAAAGTCATCCAACACTCATGATTTCAAGTTAGGGCACTCCCTTTTGGATGTAAGTTCAAAATTAAAACTGAGTTGGAGTAATTATAGTTTAGTTTTATTTCGAAGTGATTAAATCTTTGTAATAACAGTAATTTAAAACTAATAGGACAATAATTGTTCCTTTTTAGCGTGATTTGATGAATGGGGGTTTAGTACTGAACGTGTGAAGACGGATTTAGTGTAAAGTTGACACAGGTAAGTTTGCTTCCTACTCCCAGGATTTTTGTTATGCTCAGATTTTGTAATTATATTGCTGTGGATTCAGTTGGTTGCTTTTTCAATAGCTGCATTCGTGAAATTTGTTTTGTTGTAGCTTCTGAAGTTTGATATGAACTTCTTTTTATATTGGAAACTTATAAAGTAGCATCTTGTATATTCAAGAAACTTGGCATAGTACACGCTTTATTTTAAAATCGTGTGCGACATTGATCACAGCAATGTGTTTAATTATTTAATTGTAATGTTAAAAGAAATAAGAAAGAATTTGTATAGTAGTCAATTTTGTCAATTTTGTCAATAGTATAGTGTCCTTTGATTTGTTTGAGTCAGATGTTGATAGTCGCAATTTGCAGTGAGTTTTCCCGTGTTTGATTTTATTTAATATAGAATGAAAAACAACGTTTAGCTTAAGTTTTATAAAAAAAACGGTTAGAAATATAACGTAAGGATTAGTCCACACATACAAAAAGGTCAGTCTTTGGATAACCTTGCTTTTCTTTGTATCTGATTTATTTCAAACCTATCCGCCCTGTGCCTGACACGGACCTAGGGATTCTAATAATTTTTTTTGTAATAGTAACAAAGCATAGCTATATAGGTAGTATAGCAGATTTTAAGTCTACTTCGTATAAAAGTTAACTGCAATAGGCGCATTACAATACAATTGTACGTTTCAAAGGCAGTGTGGCCGTGTGGCTCAGGTCAAGAACAAATAATAAGCAAACAAAATTCCTCAAACAGAAAAGGTCAAAAAAATGTAGACGGTTACAAGCAAAGATATTCTGGTGAATCGTTTGTATTAGGGATTTGTCTATAAATGATGTCGCAGGCAGAGTCAACAAGTCGACTTTAATATTGCTGACATTATATGTTAAGCATACTTAGCTATTTAAGCTCTACGGTTTGGCTATAACGGCAGGGGGTCAATGTTTCCTACAAGTAAGTATGTTTTGTCGACATCATTCATCGCAGACCCGACACATGTTATTTGTTAGACTAAGACAGCAGCCACAGGCAGTTACCTTTTTCTATTTTTAAGATGCAACTAAAGGGACAAGAATGGAATTTTTACACTCGGGCTCTGCTTTTTCATAGCAAACAGCTCAGTAAATTATCTTGAATTGGAGCAACAAAAATATTCTGGGTTGGCTAATGCAGTGGCACGAGTGATTTTCTATGAAAACTAGAGTGCCAATGTGAATTAACCGTTTATTAAGGTGGGACCTCACGAAAGAAAGCAGTGACAACTTTGTTTATAATTTGACTTGATTTAATAGCCGTTTTTCTATTTAAATTTTTTATATTTCCCGCCGAATAGTAAATTTAAATTTCAAACTCTTTGTTTTAATATATGATATAGTAATAATATAAATATTTAAACAGTAGCAAGTTGGAGATATTTAGCTCTAAATGAGAGCTGTTTAAGTTAAGCCTTTTTTCATTTATTCAAGTCTGAAAATAATTCTCAATTTTTTAAGTGAAAAGTGATTTAAACAGTGCCTCTTTTGTTAAAGATAACATTGGTCACGTAATTAAATAGGTTTACGCAGTCTATGGTAATAAAGGCATCAAAAAAACGACATTAAACTTGAAGCGCGCAATGGCAAAACTAATGACTTGCAACTTGTGTTCCTTCTCTACATCATATAAAAGTAAATTTGTGACGCACATGCGAATTCACTCAGGCCTCAAACCATATGCGTGTGCTGTCTGCACATACTCTTCAAACTTCGCTGCAAATGTGTGTCGTCACAAAAAGACTCACACGGGTCAGAAACCATTCACCTGTCAGTTTTGCCAGCAAAAATTTAGTTTCAAGCAGAATAAAAATCGCCACGAGGTGATTTGCAAGCGGAATCCAAAACAACTTGATCAAACGTGGGTACAAGAGCAGAAAACTTTTAAATGCAACTTGTGTAAATATTCTGCACTTACAAGCACCCAGCTAAAGAGTCACATTATTTCTCACACCAAAGAGAACCCATTTTCTTGCAACTTCTGTAAATACTCAACGACAACTCTCAACAATCTAAATCTTCACATTCGGACTCATACAGGCGAGAAGCCGTACAAGTGC
>JAQFZE010002426.1:0-14638 GCA_034695245.1 Dicyrtomina saundersi | reverse complement strand
GCCGGGGAAGTAAAAAACATGACACTATAACAAGGGTGACTCTATAAGGTGAGCGCTTATAAAAAGGTTCCACTGTATTAATAACGGTGTCCGATTTCCTGTTGGACTACCCCACTAACTTTGCATAATTTAGCTCCTAAAAACAAATTGAAAAACATTCATAAAAATTTTTAAAAACCTGATTTTAATTTACTAACAAACAAACATAAATACTACCAACCAAGTAAAAACCTTGATGTTTCTAGCAAATATAATTCGGACAAAGCTCGAATTTTGAAAACTTTGTAAGAGCATGATCATAGCATTAACAGTTCAGGAAGGCGGAAGGATTTAATCTTAAGCGGCGTGGAGAAAGCTCCTGGGACATTTAGCCTTATTTCTTTTATGACTCCCGGGTGACTGTCTACGGAATTGCAATGTTAAAAATGTAAGTACCTACATTGGGAGTACTCCGCAGGACTTGAACTTTATCACAGAAGTTGTCTTTTTCACACGCAGGCTGAACACAAAAGATCTCTTACGATTACGATTAAAGATAGACGAGGAGCTTCCTTTTACTTTGCTATACATTACTTAGGTACGTTGCTAACTGAACGATTATCCTTAACTTTTCCTTTCAACCTCTCGCCAAAAATACAACCACGAAATACATCAGGATGCGATGCTACACGACTTATTACACACAAAAAAAAGAGATTGGTCTCAAGGGGGAACTATATAGCAGTGTATATTTATCATTTTTGGAATAAATCAATTTTTATTCATAACATAAACTCATATAGTACATAATTGACATTGACCGGCATATATAGTAATATAGATATTATGGGAATACTTAATACTTACATTGGTAGGTTATACATATATATTACATAGACGCAATTATATATACAGTTTTATATCTATTGTAAAAATTCATTTTCATTTTTGATTTCCTTTAAATAGCTTTACAAAGATTGTATAGACTTACATAGATAACATTTTGTATTTTATATTAACTACACTACAATATATAGAATGCATTACACTATTACACAGTGTGTGTGTGTTTGTATTTACAGTTGTACAGAGATTGTCACAGCAATTGCATTAAATTTGGCTTACAATGATTCACTTCGGCCATCGTCCCTTACTCTATAATATATACATATTGATCTACACTATATACTACGTCTACGGTATGTAAAATACATATCACACATATTTTATACATTGCATACATTAATCTCTACATAATCATTAATTATACTCAAAAGCTTTACTAGCTAAGTATATACACCACGTGAATAAATTATAAAGCTACTCCAAATGAAATTGTACAAGTAACAACATTTTCTCACATTTGTATATTATAAATTGCAACAGATTAAAATAAAATAACTCAAGATTTTTAATTTGTCCAAAAAAGTATTTCAAACTTGTTTAAATACTCGCTTAATAATTATATTTTCATTATAATAAATATGTATACAAATATTTGCAATGTGTTCAAAGCTTTATATACAATATATTATGTACATATTTTATAAACATATTTTTCCGCTTCTTTTTTTAAAATGTATTCACAGATCACAACAATTATTTTTTATTATACTATATAATATGCATGACTTAAGTTCATCATATCTCCTCTTTTTTGGCATTTTGCATTAATTATGTCGTGAGAATGTGAGTAGTATAGATGTGTGAGCACAATAGCATATCATAGACATAGTTGATTACCTCCAGAAATAATTTACCTGTACATATGTATACATGTAGTATATAGTTTCCAAAAATTGATTTTCATTGAATAAAAGCTCGTACATTATTTTTTTTTACATTACATAAATACAAAGTTACAATGATTTTTTTTTAGTTTTACATAAATATGAGTCACTCATCGTCGTATTTGTAGTTAAATCGGCATCGGCATTCGGCATCGGTAAACGTTTCGTACCGCGTAAAGTACATCTATATACTTGACTAAAATTATAGTTTTTCTACATATTTACACTGATCCATTTTCCTTCCACTTTTTCATCCAGCCTCCAACAATTAATTGTCTCTCCTCTACCGCCACCATTAATTATTATAAATATCCATATATTTATTTTTATATTTATTTTTTAAATATTTTACAAAATAAATTTTTACAATTATTACTTGTACAATAATAATATACAATATTTTCAATTTCAACATTTGGCTTCCTTTTAGCTTTATTTTCATAATATTTTTTTGTATGAATTGTTTCCAACAGTCTTACGAGTATAATATGACGATCAAGTTTTACTATACAATTAAACTAATATTATACCTTATTGTGTAGTATAATCCCATTTGACATTTTACACAATTTTTTCCCCGTTCACCGTTGTGTATTTTTTTTTAAATTTTTACTACAATAATTTTATTAATTTCATCATCATCTCTTTTAAATTGTAACGTTTAATTAATTAATTTGAAATAATATTTAATCCTTTCAAAAATCTTGTATTACCATCATTACAAATTTGATTACATTTTACAAACATACAACACACACACATATTATGTATCATGTACCCACCTACTTGAGTAAGTTTAATCAATTTTTCCTGTGTCTACTCATAATATTTGTAATCAAAACATTTTGGTTGTTGGCTATATGGGAATTAGGCTTTGAATCTTCTGGTTATAATTAGTTGGAATTTTGACCCACAAAAATAATTATTACTCCAGTCATGATTACAAAACTACATATAGATGCAAGAGGCTTCATTTCCCTTCTCACACATAGACTGTTCATCAAATTAATATTCATATTTTACAATGAGTCTCCTATGGAGTCGAGTGGGAACTTGAAACAGAGATGAAAAGTCTGTGGGACCGGGTCTGGTCCTGGTCTTGGTCGGGGTTGGGTGCCGTACCACTGATATAGTAATTGGCAATGGTAATATCATACCTATATCTATAATATGTAGCTATAGAAACTTTAGTTTCAGAATATAAGGATGAGAGGGCTTGCCACTTTTTTGCCAGGGCCACTACCAGGGATAGAAAGTCTATATATCTGCATATGGGCTACTATATGTAGATGAATAAAATTAGCATATTTGTATGTATGTATGAAGGAGATATTGTCGTGTTCATGTTTATTTTCATGTTCGAATGCCATTTGTGTGCCGTCGTGCGGGACTCATGTATGTCATATGCATGAGTGGGGCTCAAAGGGGAAATCGAATGATCCGCGTCGTACGTCTCTCGGTGTGAAGGTGGTGGTGGTGGTGGTGGTAGTGAGAGATAATATAATTTACTAGAATCTCTTACATAGACATAATCTCATCATTAAATTGAGCTTGTTTTGTTTACAGAGTTTTCCCGTTCAAAGTGTGTTCAAACTTTCTCCCTCCACATGCTCTAGACAGGCACGCACTGGGACTCCTTTCACCTTCAGTGTGTAGCTCATAACATAACGGTACCGGTAACGGTAATGGTGACTACTAAAATCTAATGCTAATAATGCTACCACAGTAAAACAGGGATGCTAATACGCACTAATATTACGAGCCAATTGGGACATTGTCTTTATGTTTGACTAATAATGAGAAGAGGATCAACTTGCAATGAACTATTCTGCCTCCTCTCTTCTTCCCAGATCATGTTCCCTTCCCTTTCCCCATTGAATTCCCTTCATTGTCACTCTCCACTCAGATACTTAGGCCACGGTTACGGTGGAAACTGTGTTGAGTGTGGGTATAGTCAGACGCTACGCTACATCTTGTACCATCCACACACAGCCTATACAGCCCTGTAGTCAGATTCCAGATTTAGCCCCAGAGGACATGTGAGACTTTCTTGGGCTTTGGATTTGGCTAATTAGTTTGTGTGGATGCTTTCTCCTCTCCTCATTAACACAGAATCAGAGTAGTACAATATTTAGTGTCACCGGTACCGGTACCGGTACCGGCACCGGCACCGGCAACGGCACCGGGATCTCAATTCAGTGTAGATCCTCTATGTAACTTTCCTTAGAGACAGAGAAAGCATTGCAGTAGACTTTGGCTCTGCGTTATTAATTACCAGGTTTTGCTTTGCGAGCTTTATTTCCTCCCACTTTGGGATTTAACTTCAACTGTTCACCTGTATCCACATCCACCTGCTAAATCCCCCAGAGTCTTGGATATATCCAACTATCTAAGTAACTTAAATATTTTTATAAACTCAAATTTTCATAACTTTTTTTAAAAATATTTTACTGACTGCACCGCACCTGGGAAATTAGAAACTTTTACGAAGCCCATTTTCTTGTAATCAGTCTCACCATAAAGTGTAATTGCTAATACCATTTTAAACACCATACTATACATACATACTATATGCTACAGTGAGAGTGCAATATGCTATATGCTAGTACTAAGCTGTACAGTATGTTTATTTTTTTAAGTGTCAATTTTAAGACTAATAAACTTACAATGGAGACAAGCCACAAGAGGCACTTGACAACATTTTTTTAGCATCACAGACAAAGACCCAGAGTTACGGAGTTACCGTGTAGACAGTACATAATTACATGTAAATTGACATTTAGTTAGACGCTTACGAAGAATTTATCTATTTTTCTCATTATTTTTCTGAGTTAATTAATTTACGTTCATATCTATATACATCTTTAAACCTACCCATCAACCTACCTATAGCTACATTGCAAGTGTGATTTAATTTAGACATTAGACGAAGTTAATTAAATTTAAACTGGTGTTGTTAGTGAATTTAAGTCGTAACTACTGTAAATTGCAAGTAATAAATTTTTGCATAATATCATCATAACTTTTAACTCATAATTTTAATATGCTTGTTGTATAGTTTTAATCTCCATTTAATGTCACTTAAGTCCCGTTTATAATGCTTTTAATCTTGCTATAAATTTAAATAGAGACAAACCTGTATCCATTAACAATAAGCAAATTTATTTTTCTGGGATGTGTACTTCATTAACATGAGAAATATGACTAGGACTACGAACAAGGAAGAAGACCAAAAATAAGTACAAGCAGTAACACTCTTAATATCTCCAAAATAAAATGTGCCTTTGAAATTTCTAGAGTCTTGTCCATATTACATCCCATTTCCCCATGACTTGTTTTGGGCCCTGCCTGTGTGGATGAATGTAATTACAAAATTTATCACTGGATCCATAAGCTGTAATTAATATGTAATTATGCAATAGTTTGAGCAGTTAGTAACTCTTGGAAAATTTTTATGGTAGCAATATCTGCTGAGATAGTGGGAAGAAAACCAAAAGCACACTTGCGTCAGAATTTTTAGCACCATTACCATATGCCTATAGGAATCCAAATCCAAAAACTGAGCTGGAATGACTTAGCGCTATAAGCTAGACGTTGACGTTACAAACCCAAACCAGGGAAGTATTAGGAGAAAGTAACTACCCAATAATGTATTTAGCAATGACAGTGAAAGTTTTGAGAAAATAATTGCAGCTAATCTATTTATCTATCTCAAGTAGAAATCTACAATTGAAACTCCAAAAGTAAATAAGTACGATCAGTAAATAAATACATGTGGGCATTTTCAGTTAGCATATCTATACAGATGAAGAGTTTTTTGGCAAAACGGGACAAGTCCATCGAAGCAAATTTTACAGGAACAACGAATATTTAATAAAAGGTGACAGGATTATTTTGTTGTACTCAACTTTTTTCTACAGGTACTGTAACTGACGAAGCGTTATTACAAGCAGTTTCATAAATCCAGATTGGCTCTGAAATTTTTTGAAAAATTTTCAAATATTTTAATTTGTGAAATTTTCCCGCTTTGCCTCAAAATCAATAACTTAACATGGAGTCACGAGTCCGTGAGATGAAATTTTAATCGTTTTGAGTAAAGCCAAACTTTTTAAAACTTTTAAACTGTTTCTTGCATAACGAAATTTACGCACGGCAATTGTCATCTACAAACTACGAAAACACTCAAAACCAAATTTAAATCAGAAATGCATGTTTTAGGTGGACTTATCCCATTTTGCCAAACAACTCTTCAGATACTGGGGGAAAGTGAAGTTCCCTTCAAAACTACAAGACTTGAAAGGATTTATAAAGGTTAGTGACTTGGATAATGGGGATAATGATAATGGTGAGAGAGTCTGTGTGGAACTGTGGACAAAATGAGGACGGGGCAAAAGAGGAAAAGTGTGTGAGAGTTGAGAGGATAGTACTGATATACTATGCGTATTGAGAGATGAAGACGATCTACCATGACCCCCCACACCCCCTTTCTTTTATGTTCATTCTCATAGTTTTTAATTTCATGGAAGATTTCCCTAGAAAATGGTTCATCTGAGGAAGGAACTAAATCAAGGGACTCTCCAAAATGTGTCTCTCGAGTGCATCTCTGTGTTCGTTTGCGGGAATTAAACTGAGCGAACTTCATTCAGTCTCATGTACGTAATATAATTGGGTTCATACGCACTTCGGAGTACCAATTTCACACTGTTATAATACAGATTGCTCGGCAGTAATTAGGTTTAATTACAGATGTATTATTTCTCAAGTTGGAAAATACCGATGCCGATATCCCTTCTGCAATTTAAATACAAGTTGTAAGCACAGATCTTTTCACCACAGTACAGGCCACAGGCTTATTTACATTTGACGAATATAGCTATATAAAGCTGAAAAATGAAATTTAATAGACAATACAAATAAAAAACCGCTTGTTTTTTTATACCTTTTAGGCCTTACCTTCTGCGCTATGGGTCAAGACTTGAAGAGCACTTAAGCAGCATGAATGTATAGTGTCCCAAGACGGACAAGATAAAATAATTACATGGAGCTAATCTTAAGTTTGTAATTACAGAATGTATTTGTATGTAAAAGGTCTGTTTCTGGTCCTGGTTCTGGTTTGACTTTGTTGGGTTGTTGGTCCCATATGTGACCTGTACACAAATTGAATCTATTCCCAATCCCCATCCTCGGCCTCCGTATCACTGAACTCTATAGCGATTCGTAGGTAGGAAAGTGAGCAAACTAGAAACTCTAATCTCTTATCTTGTCATCTCCTCTTCTTCTTCTCCCAGAGAAGAACTTACGTAGATGGAAACGGTCTTAATTGTAAACTGTAAATGGCTTAAATACTGACATAGGAAGGGAGAGAGAATTGGATGAAAGAGATGCGGATGGATGGAAAGGCTGAGGAGCTAAATTTGATTACTTGTTGTAATTTTGTAATCTGAGAGTGAGTCGATTTTTATTTACAACTACATAACAGATTTTTGGATTCTATAAATTCTATTTCTATCAATTCCATCATGTGATTTTAATGGAAGTTCGTAGTCGGTGTGTATTGTACAGATTTCCTTCTGTTAACTTCCCTACACTCCTTTTGATGAAAAGCGTATTCATAGTTTGGAGTTTTGGAGTTTGAAGGTCTTTTACACGAACATTTTTGTAGTGCCCTTTTCGCTACTACTACGAGTGAAAGGACGACGAGAGAAATGCTTACGCATCATTTGATGTTTCCATGCTACTTTGTGTTTGTAGTACTTTGTAGTATGGAATTCATTGGAAAATAAGGCGGAAGATAGAGTTTTTTTTTACTATTGTATCCAACGGTATTGCCCGCGCTTTTTTCTTCACTATATTTTAAAACTTGTTTCTATATGGTTTCTATACCCTGGCAATCTCTAACCAAGGGCGGATCTGGAAATATCTTCTGTCTTTACTGGGATGGGCAATACATATACTGAGTGAAGAATCAAAATGGCCCATGTCCAATTTAAGCTAGAATTAAAATGAGCTATGTCAAAAAGCAACTATTTGAGATGGATGCACAAAATGTTAACTACGAGTTTTTGGAAGAGTGCAAAATGTTTTATTTACACCTTTTTTAAAAGTAAAAAATGTTTTATTTACATGTTTCCGAAAAGTGCAAAATGTTTTATTTACTTGTTTTAGAAAAGTGCAAAATGTTTAATTTACATGATTTTTAAAAGTGCGAAATGTTTTATTTACATGTTTTTGAAATGTGTAAAATATTCTTTTTACATGTTTTTGAAAAGTGCAAAATGATCTATTTAAATGCTTTGAAAATCATGGCATTTTAACTATTTTTGTAGATAGTGAATTTTATTTCTAGCTAAAAATGCATATGAATCGTTTTGATTCTTCACTCACGGACAAAGTTGGCCATCTCGGTTTAAATTCCCCTATGTTAGCCTATACTGAAAAATTCATTTTGAGATGGGCAATTGTCATGTTGCCCACCCCCTGGATTCGCGCCTGTCTCTAATCATGCATATTTTTTACTTCCCTCTGTATAATATACTGCCCCCTATATACATACACATCTCTTTCATTTGTCTACTGTACAGTGAGACATTTTCTCCGCGTCATCTGTCCACTGTCCGACCTTCCGTTTTTCGTGTGTTGAAGTTATCGGAGGGAAAGTACAGAACCAATCATGACTTTCCTCCGTCGATTTAGATAGAATGAATTGAAGACTTATTGAACCTGTAGTGAAAAGGGAAGCACTACCTAATTAAAATGGTGAAAGTCAACCTACTACTAAATGAAGTCCCCGTCCCCACGCAAGCCTGCTATAGCAACCTGTAGAATTTAGAATGACGAAGCAAGAATATTTTACGGAGAAAAAAAGGGAAGTAGAAAATGAAAATTCCATAATACAAAGGATTAAAAAGACAAATGCTATTCCATCATGTATAAAATTAATGAGAAAAAATGTCGATTTCAAAATTTCTTTTTTTGTTCTATTTTTGAAGAATATACTTATACTGACAATTAGCGTATTTTATACACTACGCTACAAAACTACACCTACGCTTAGAAAATGCTTCTAATTGTACCTCTCAAATCCTAACTTTTGATTCTTTACTCACAAAAAAAGTGTGCCATCTTGGTTTAAATTTCCTTTTGTTCACCTATCTTAAAAAATCCATTTGGGGTAGGCAACTCCCCTGTTGTCCACCCCCTGGATCCGCGCCGGGCTTTACTACACTGTACTACATAACACGGTTCTACTTTCATTCTAACTTTCTCTCTCTCTCTCTCTTTCTCTGCCCATTTTTACCTAAGCAAATGAATAGAGCAAAATCCCAGTTACAATTTTGTAACCATGGTAATTGCATATATTTATTTAGCTTGCTAGATTACATAGTTTCCCAACCAATACTATCGTACCGTACAACCTCCATTAAAACGGGAATAAAAATAAAAAATTTAAATGGACCTCTGGGGCTCGATTACAAACTGTACGGTACTTAACTCCTAAAATAGAACTAACTACTGTACTAGCGCACATTGGACTATATAGTACCGGGCTGGATTTAAAAATAAACTAAACGTTCACTTTTTTTCTTATCTAACTACATGATCCCATGCTCGAAAGTCCAAACAAAATCAAAATTCACAAGTTACAGCCCGTAAAAAAATGTCTGTCTTGCATAGGCAGGCTAAGGATGAGAGGTAAGGAGTTATTAGACCGCGTATAACTCACAAAAAGAATGTCAGATAAAGGAGATGATGTTCTTCTTTTAAAGTTATTTTATCTGTTTATGTATATTGGTTTTTTTTTCGCGTGTGGCCATTTATGAGAGTATATCTTAAGATCTGAACATCTGCATATAGTCTACTCATATATTGTGGTATGAGTTTAATATGGGCTTCATTCTTTATTGGCTCCTGCTCTGCTTGAGTGTGTCTATGGGTATATGCTGTGTACTATGTACAAATGTGTTTGTATAGACCAGATCTTAGGTAGGTACTTTCACTGCTCTCTGCCCTTTCCCTTCCCAACCTCAGTCTAACTTGTAACCTGTAACATCCCATCGCATTATTTACAATCTGTAGTACAGACAGACAGGCAGGATAGGATTTTGAGTAACTTTTCATACTTTCGAATTCAAATTCACTTCAACTTTAGCGTTAAGGCATTTCATCTGTATCCTCTCTCCCTCTCTGTCTCGCTTTCTCTGACACTTGACTTTCATCTCTGAAGATTTCAAAGAATAATACAGATATATGAGAGTTCTCCGGCTCTACCAAAAAATACAACAAACTTGAGAAATAATGTGAATATAATATAATTGTGAAGTAGCCATAGTATGTACTAGAGACAGTCAAAAAGTTTTATACTGGGCATATAATGCTGAGACAACCGAGACAAGAATGTGCAAGGGCGGAGCTAGAAATATTTTCTGGTGTAGGCCGAACCTATCGTGAGTGAAGAATCAAAATGGCTCATTTCCAATTTAAGCTATACTTAAAATGAGCTATGTCAAGAAATGGCTGCGTGAGACAGATAAGTAAAATGCTAGTGGCAATTTTTTGAAAGTGCAAAACGTTCTTTTTACATATTTTTGGAAATTTCAAAATGTTTTATTTACATTTTTTTGGAAAATGCAAAATATTCCATTTACATGTTTTTGAAAAGTGCAAATTGTTCTCCTTACATGTTTTTGAAAAGTGCAAATTGTTCTATTTACACGTTTTTGAAAAGTGAAACATATTCTGTTTACATTTTTCTGAAAAGTTCAAAATTTTCATTTTGCATGTTTTTGAAAAACGCAAAATATTTTATTTACATGCTTTTAGGGTCATATGATATTTTTATTTTTTTGTAAAAAAAGAATTTAATTTCTAACAAAAAATGGATATGAAGCCTACCTATGTTAGCTTAGCCTATGTAAAAAAAATCATTTGGGACGGCCACCTGCCCTGTTCCCCCCCCCCCCTATGGAATCGCTCCTGAGGATGTATTCCCGTTCACTTTACACGTAAACTCTGCCTTTTGCCCATTCCAATGCGAGGTTGTCTCAGCAGCAGTACATTTGCATTTCGCTCATGTCATAAAATTCAAATTTAAATTCCGAGAATAGCATGACACGATCTACTACTCTGTACTCCTGCCATAATTTCAGATTCGATTTCGATTTATTTCCACAGGGAACTCAATCAAGTGGATCCACGCAGAGAGGAAAACAGAACGCTATGTATATACATACCATATTCTACGAAAAACAAATGTTCAAACGTGTCCTTACGACAACTCTATAATATAATATGTACCTACCTACCTACATATTCAAATTTTCAAATTCAAGTAATCATCTCTCCAGGTTTCAATGTCAGCCTCGTCGTACCTTTCACAATCACACTTACAAAAGTACTTACTAAAATAAATTCAGTTTTTGCGATAATATTAATAAGTTTTTTATAACTATTTGTAAGGGGTCGTGCATAAATTATGTCATCGATGCGGTGGGGTCAGTGGATGTAGTTGGGTAATGATGATATGCCATATGTTAAAGATAGCCATTTGTGAAGTGGTTAAGCTGATGATCGTGGTACTAAAAATTATGGTTTTTCGATGACATCATTTATGGACGACTCCTAACTATAATTCTCTCCGCACTTAATATTAGTTTTCATATTTACCAGCGTCAGTTTCAAGGAGAGATACTTTGCAATATTACAACCTGGAGGATAGGAATTTTAAGAAATTGGGAATTGGGAAAAGGATTTGGAATTATTGAAAGTTTGTTTTTGAATTTGGTTGCGTACAAGTAACTGCTTGGAAAACATACATCCTCCGGGTACATTACACATTTACAGGACGTAAACCTTGGCAGAGAGAAGAAGAGATTTGGATTTGGATTTAGATTCGGATCTCGTCCCCGTCCTCGCTCTCGTCTCCTGTGTGAACTTTAATCTTCAATGATACACACCCAGTCAAATATTGACAAGGTTCAGACAGAGCAGATGAGATAGGAAGCGTGGACTCTGTAGGATGCAGATGCAGAATTTGAGATAGGAAGTCGGGATTCTGATTATGGGCACCAGTACCAGTACTAAGCTATAGTACCAGTCCGGATGTTGTTGTTGCCATGTGGAAGTCAAGAAATTTTAAGACATAGGAAATTCGCAAATATTTGAACTACGTCTGTAGTAGAAATGGATGCTGGGTATTAATGCCACTGTCTGCGAGGTCGTTGTGCGCTACTCTTGGAAAATCATAGGAAATTAAATTCAGATTTTTATTTTGTTTTATGAGTATTCTGTTCTCCTCCAGGCTTTTGCTACGAGCGATTTTTAAGGAAACTCATCGCTCCAATGATTCTTGTATTAATGGTAATTAAACGTCAATATTTCAAACAGTAACAGTAGCAATAAAATAAATAAAAAATTAGGAATGCAATTTATACAGAAATAATAAATTATTTCATGAAATCTCAGTATTGTATCAAAATTGGAAACAGCGCCGCAGACAAGCCACACAATTGCAGTAGCTCTTAAATACACACACAAAATATTTGTGCAATATTTAGCTCTACCAATTTTCTTCAAGAGTCTCCTCCCTCCGCCTCAATGAAGCAAGTTAGGTCTATAGGTATACTTATACATCACATATACCTATATAGACGAGCACTGCGATTCTTGTTTTTGTTTACATTACATTTCCCATCATCACCGCTCATTGTCTGCTCCCTCCTCTGATCACCATGGGAATTCCAATTCCAATTTCCAATTCAGCGTCGGACTCGGAATCAAAATCCAATTCGAATTCCAACTCTATACAAGTCTATAACTAAAAATCGAATGGGTTGACGGTGGACGGTGGACGCTCAAGTCCAAGTCAACAACATCAAAGTTTCCCCTGTCCGCCCAACGTTCGTTGTTATCACACGGGTTGAGACTGAATTACTGCACAATTGACGGAAACAAACTAAAGAAACTAAATAAATACAGAGAGAGAGATCTTATGAGAGAGAACTAAAGGGGCGAGGGGGAAGGTTGGATGTGAAACAGAAACAGTAAAAACAGAAATCACAGATAAAAGTGCCAATTTAATAGAAAATAAATATGAGAAAAATACAATCTTATTGTTCCCTGACCAGTAAACTTTTTGAGTTTGGGAACGTTCAAGGAAGCCAAACCAAAAGTCAAGTCAAGTCAAGCTGACGGATACATTCCATAATGTACAGGATATGAAGAGTTTTTTTGGCAAAACGGTTCAAGCCATCGAAGCAAAATTGTACAGGAACAATGATTAACGAATACAAGGTGGCAGGATTATTTTTTTGAACTCAATTTTTTTTCGAAAGGTACTGTAATTGAAGAAGCGTTATTACAAGCAGTTTCATAAATCTAAACTGACTCTGGAATTTTTAGAAAATTTTCAAACATTTGAATTTGTGGACTTTTTCCGTTTTGCCTCAAAATCAATAACTTAATATGGAGGAAAAAGACCGTGAGATGAAGTTTTAATCGTTTTGAGTGAAACCAAACTTTTTTAACTTTTGAACTTTTTCTTGCGTAAAAAAATTTACGCACGGGAATTGTCTTCTACAAACTACGAAAACACTAAAAAATCAAAAAATCAGAAATGCATGTTTTAGGTGGACTTATCCAATTTTGCCAAAAATCATTTAGTGGACTTGACCCGTTTTGCCAAAAAACTCTTCATACTGTAGCCCAAGTAGAAAAATAAATGGAAACTAAACTAAAGAAAATAGGAGGAGGGGGAATGTAAGGAGGACATAATATAATGGGACTGGCCGTGGCCAGTGCCAGTGCAGTGGACCAGCCCGAGCCTTACATATAGATACACTTCTTCAAGTTGTCTTCCTTATTTATCTCTATTGTTAGACGGGACGACGACGAGGAACGAGGAATGAGGGTGAGCATTCCCTTGGAGGAAAACTATACTGATACTCTACAATAATTCTAGATAGTTTTTGTCCAGAGGGTCATATATGAGAAAATGAAATATTTTCTACGAAAGATTTAATGCGCTTGGTAGTAGAAAAAAAAAGTCAATGAAGGAAATCTGTGGCCCGAGCGCTTGTACATACTACAGTAATACAGTACTACCTACTTCCTACTTCCTACCTACCCACAAAGAATCTCAGCGGCAGAGATACATTTAATATTATAAAAATACCAAAATACTTACACAAAAATCCAGCCTGCGATATACTGATACTAATATTCTACAGTGTAATACAAGTTATTTGTCCGAAATGGCCCAGATTGTTATAACGTACCCTCCACACAAAAAAAATCAAAATCAGCCTTTCTATTTTCATCTTCCCAATACACCATCCCCGGAACTGGCACCACCACATCACGAAACAGATCAGGACCAGGACCAGCGGCCAAATAATGAAAGTCGCGAAAAATGAGTTGGAATGTGACCTTCGTTGTTGTCTGGTCTGGTCTGGTTGGGGTCGGGAGTCGGGATGTAATTCCGACAGAAAAAAAAGGAAAGAAAGAAAGCAGAGGTTATTTTTATATTTTTAGGGTAGGGCAATTTATAGGGAGTCTAGGATTTTGGGATGGAAATGTAAAGCGGCTGGAGACGAGTCATAAAATAAAATGAGGTGAAGAAGAAAAGTGAAGGTAATAGGCCTGTAATATACACTGCAACTGCATGTACATTATTGGATAAGCTATATGCTTTCCTTGCTTTCTCCCTCACACTCCCTTGGCTAACTGGGGTTACATTGGCCTCTTGGATTTGAACTGAAACTGAACACAGACACCTATAATAAGTGTACATACCTGCCCAAGTTGGTTCATTAAATACATATGTAATACAGACACCCCCTCCATACCTTGTAATTCTCCCTGTCGTCGCCATA
>JAQFZE010002425.1:0-14641 GCA_034695245.1 Dicyrtomina saundersi | reverse complement strand
ACAATAAGCTTTTCTTTGTATTGCAAAAAATAAAAAATGTTTTTGAATTCTCCACAATTGAGGGAAATTAGTTCAAGTGTGAAAGCTTTTCATATGACAAGGAGAAAATGTAATATAGAAAAAGATTAAAAAGCAAAGTTGACGCTTTGATGAACTGTGAAAGGGAAAGGAAAAGTACTAATAATTTTCTTTGTGTCAAATGTGATATTTTTCTATACTTTACTTTCTTCCACCCTCCATGTATTAAGAGTTGTATATGTAGAAGCTATGAACTAGAATCTAGAGATTTCTCCAATCTGTCTGTACCTCTAAACCCTATATAGTACCCTTAACATTAGACTATTATATAACTATGATGCTGTGAGTGTTGATGATGCATTCTCCTGTTGCTCACAGTCAGATTTCTCATTTATTTTGCTCTTTGTCATCGTATTCTCATTAATGTCTTCAAAATATGAATGCTATAAGAATAATAATGGAACCATATAAAAGGTCATTATTATTTCATTTCATAATCATAGAGATGACTGTTTAGTTTTCCATTTGGTGTATCCATATCTGCATTCATTCATGACCAACTTACCAAATTTCAAAAAACCATTTTAAATTGAACTCAAAAATATTGTGCTTCCTCTATCCTCCGTCAAGTGAGAATGCATTTTTAATTGTTTCGTTTGAAGTCTGAATTCAAATAACGTTAATTATCGCTACATACATATATATATTTAATTATATATAATTAATTATTATACAGCTCATCCAGAGAGCGTAGAGAACATTAATTAAACCTTTAAAAAAAAATCTATCTACCAAAAGTCCAATCACAATAATTGTGTTGTGCGAGACTATATCCAACGAATAATTTATGAAAGAACCTGTTAATTCTAATCAGAGTTTTTGACTTGAAATCATTAATAATCTCACAGAAATCACAAAACAAACAAGATAAATATTAAATCCATTCATATACTTATTACTATTAATTAATTACTATTCTGACAGACAAATCTCTATCGATATACTAATTCAACAAAAAAAACTGTCGTTAATCTTCAGCTTAAAAATGAACAGTGTCTGCGCAATGATCCGATTACAAACTTGACTAATCATTAGTATGCTCTAAAATACTGAATTTAGTTGTGCTTGCTCTCTAATTCTTATATTTATACATACTTATAAGTTTATGAAGCCTTGTATATTTGGTATAGCTCAATTAAAACCAAAAAACTAAAGGCGATTATGTATAAAAAAAATCTTTTTGACTGCTAACATATTATTTGCTTGCACTAATCAAATCTACTTTACTTACAATATAATAGAGATTTCAATGTGTTTTGAATTAGGAGTGACCTATACTCTGAATTTAAACTCAACAAAATGGACTTTTTTAAACTTTAAATCTTATTAGTGTAAGTACTTTAGATTTTAGATGCTAGCATTATTTTGATTTATTTTTCTCTCACATTTTTTTTAGCGACTTTCTGATTGTACTTGCACCGCCTCATCATATATAATAAGTATCATTTACATTGTTGGCAGAAATTATTGAATCTTTAAGTATACTAAGCGTGGCTGCCATCGCATGATGACTATTACATTTTATTTTATAATTATTCTCAGCAAACGCAGCTGTCATTAATGATTACTTTGATTTTTAGTATGTCTAATAATAGTATTTTTTTGCACTACTTACAGTTAGTTAAGTATCGTAGTCATACAACTAAAAGTAAAATTAGTAGAAACTTATATAGATTTTGCGGTTATGGATTGACACTAATTTTTAGAATTAGAAATTAGATCTTAGATTATACCTAGATAATTTTAACATCTGGTAAGTAGTGTCGTGGTGTAATGTAGCAGCAATTTAGCCAAAAGTTAGTATACCAAGAAAATACAACTCTTCTTGAAATCCAATAATATCCACCCATTTCTGAAATTTGAAAGTCAAAACAAAACTTTATACTTTTTGACAAACAACAAATCAAAGCAAAACACTGATATTATAATATAATTTAGCATATACATACTATGCAATTCAACAAAGTATCGAACAACGCTTGTTTTCTAGGAGTACAGCGTGGAGCTTCACAATAAATAACTATTGACTACATAATATGCAAATTATTCAAAAGATCTCATAATAAGTACACCCTTCGTATAGAAATTGAAGTTGAAAATGAAGATAGAAACAAAACAGCTCTTTAAAGCAAAAGTTAATTATACTTTAAAACTAATATGTTCTCTAAGGTCTCTTGGATTGACAATTATTATTTTCATCCACGTTGTTCCGTCGTCGTTTTTGTATGATACGTGTCTATTGTTAGTATTATAACCTATAATTTACACGACAAAATTACAAACTGTAATGTTTTCAACAGCCAGTTAAGTACTTCAAGTTAATTTAACCATACATTTGAATTTTTCACTGTAAAAACAGATGAAAATACGTAATTTCGAAAAGAAAACACAATTTTTTTATCAAACTTTTTAACACTTGAGCAGGAAAATATTATGGCTCACTGGCTTCTATGTTGTAGATAGTTTCTTATGAATCAGATTTCTGAAAGCCACAAACGTACTCAACACAAAAAACAGCTCCATCTATGTATTATTTACAAAAGCTCATCCCACTTTCACATTTCATTTGCCTAATATAACGAATTGAACACCAGACATGGGCGCCTGCCGACGGTTCTTATTCGTGTTTTTAATTCGCAGCTCTCTAATAGCTATTAGTACGTTTTTAAATTGCTTGATGTTTGACCCAGTTTTATAAAGCGTTTTTAAACTATATAATTTGTAATTCTGAAATACTGGTCTCAAAAATGAGAAACAAAGTTAGCAACTTTGCTGACACTCAATACAGAATTAACATGACGTTGGTAGACGATCAGCAGGATTACAATTTATTTGTGTAGCTAAAACAATCTTGATTTTGAATTCGTAATCCGCACAGTTGATAGTCAAAGCTACAGAAAGTAAGGTAAATTTGAAACTTCATTTTATTACATTATCAAATTTTGTGTATTGGAAATTGCTGATTAAATAAGGGCTTCAGCTAAGGTAGGGTAGTTAATTCATAATAAAATTAGTTTTGACAAGTTATAAAAGTTGAAAGTGCAGACTTGTAAGTACCTACCTGTATGTAGTCTATAGATTTGGTGCGATGACAACAATAATTTATTTGACCAAAACCGACCTTACGTATGTATTTGAGTTTGGATATTTGTAACCTATATTATTACTCTGCTTAGGCTAGTTTATTCCTATTTATATAGACTATGTTATTACTACTAATGTTAGTCATTAGTGCTTTGTTGTGATTTGGTTGTGAAACTATGTCGTACATATATTATATATGATGAACTCACTTGGAATTTTGTCAATATAAAACGTTGATGGTTTCATTGGATGTTGACGTTGCGTTGGCATGACCAGCAAGTTCCAGTTGAATTTGTGTCTCAGTGGCTCTTTTTCTAAAGTATGTACATCATAAAAATATGATGTGAATGCAATATTTAGGAATCACGATGAGGATCATGCAAATCTTCTCAATTCCATGTGGTTGATAGCCATTACGTTTCTATGCGTTGGCTACGGAGACATTGTTCCAAATACATACTGCGGTCGTGGTATTTGCGTAGCTTGTGGTATGATGGTAAGTCAAAAAGTACAAATACCTCCTTCATCGGACAAACATATAAAAAAAAATCCAACCCGTAATGTCTTCCTTGGACGTCGCCACCCACACACTGCTATCTACTTAATTTAATTCTCTAAAGCTCAACGTGTAAAATGTCAAAATCGAAATGAAATTATAGGAAACAATTTTTATTTAAATCTCTTATCCAATTTTGCTTAATACTTATATGTAATTTTATCTAATTATACACTACTCACTTTTCACCTCTGAACTACTATTCTTACGTTAGTGTTATTTGCAATTGAAATATTTTACTGATCCCGGATTGACAAGTCTCACGGCGAGACATCCCAATTCCGTTTTATTATCTACAACAACAACAACAACAAAAAAAAGGGAAATTTAAAGAGTTGTACGCTTCAAAACCTTTGCTATGATTGATTAGTAATGTTCTAGCCATACTGTAATTATATACATATGTGTGTGTTGCTATCGCTATTGATGTTTTTTTTAAGTCGTTCTCGTTGTGTAGTTTTGTAGCGTAGAAAAACGTATACTTAAAGGCTAAAGCTTCAAACGGTTCATTCACTTAATTAATTAGTTTTAGTAGGTAGATATATATATATATACTCTTTGTAAAATTGCCTTCTTTTGTTTTTACTCGCTTTCGATGTTGTTCTCATACTCTGTAATACTAGCTGTTGGTGGAAATGGAATTCAATAGTCAAGGGAATATGTGGACCCTCCGTTCAGACAAAAACGGTTTCGGGTCTGATATACAAACTCAAATTTAGTTTCCGCTTTACTGAAGCCACCAAAATAAATTGAAACGAATAGCGCAACCATTAAAAAAAACAAAAAAACAGACACTTAACATGAATCTAGTATATATTTACATATTTTACATAGTTTTCATCAAAACATCATCGGTTGATTTCCTCGACGAGAGTCTTACTACTATACATTTTTTGAAACAATAACAAACTATATATGATTTTCTGACCTTAACAAAGCTTCGCTAACACACAACTCACAATTTATTTATATATAATTATTTTATATAATTATTCTCAGTGGCCATTTTCAAAAATCAAACAAAACTTCAAATCAAAAACTCTGTTCAAACAAAAAATAAATAAATATATATAATTATAATATTATATAGGAAGCATAAATAAATAAATCAAAATAAATTCAAAAAATCCAACCAAACGCAAAACCATTGGAAAAAGTCCCTATTGTATAAAATCTGTACAAAATAGAGAGTTATATTATAATTGCATATTATATAAAGTTAATTATGAGACAGTAATGGAAACGATGACAATCTTCTTATATTCTATAGAATGATATTTTTTAGTGCAATTATTTTTTCCAGTGCAATACTATGCTAATGCTCATTTATTTTTAACTAACAATTACTAACATAATATACATGGCTATGATTTTGTTTACTAGCACACATGATTATTATTTTAAAAGAATACGCGATTTTAATTTTTTGACGAATGTGAATTTTGCAACTATACCATATATATATATGAAATATATATATATGGGATTATTATCCGTATGATTTTATACTGTAGTGATGATATAACTCATTCAGACTATATATATTTCACAGTCGAGTGCCAAAGTAATGATGCAATGCCAGCAATGCATGAATATTATGTTATATATCTAGATACTGGAAAGTTTACAAATGAACTTTTACCATATATACAATAAAGTATTTTTTTTATAGCCTTGTGGATTTGAAGAATGAATGATGATAAAGATAAAAATATATAACATATAAATAGCTGCTAGTAAAAACAAATCTATATAGTTTACCTACTACATATTTTGACGGAGGGAATTAGGAGAAAAATATTGTTTTTTATACTGTATGGCTAGATACCATGATGCGGATCACGCAAACATCCTTAATTCCATGTGGCTCATAGCAATTACGTTTTTGAGTGTTGGGTACGGCGATATTGTACCAAACACTTATTGCGGCCGGGGTATCGCAGTTACTACGGGTATTATGGTAATTCCATCATTCATTCATTTTCTCTCTATTTCTCTCTCTCTTTCTCTTTCATAATATCTTATCTTTTTATTGTAAGTCAACTTTTTTTCTTTCACTTGGTTCAAAACATAAAATGAAGTCAAAGTAAGGAAAAAATAAGAGTGGAAAAAGTAAAACAAAAAAATGATTTAATCCACACAGTTCAGTTGATTGTACTGATTTTAAATCAAATCTTTATATAAAAAAAAATGAAATAAAAGTTCAGTATACTTTCACACGAAAATGCTCCTAAAAAGTATATATATACATATATACAAAAATCCAAATATGTAATAATAATAAAAAAAAGAAAAATAAACTCAAAAAGTTCCCCCCTTCAGAAAATCCCCCAGCAGTCGAAGTGAAAATGTTAAAAAAAAATATAGAATCATAGAGAAACGAGAAAAGCAAATTAGTAAAAAAAATATATATATATCTTTATATATATATACAAATAAATGAAACAGAGGACGAATATGAGAATCAAGTTTTTTTTCTTCTTTGTAAAAAAAAGTTAACACAATTATTGACTGCTCTGGTTTGAAGTTGAAAAGACAGAAAAAAAAAATAAAACAAAAAAAAACAAGTAGGTAGTTTCGAGAAAAAATAACAAGCAAATAACTGGTGCACATTGTCTAATTTATTTACATACAAAATAAACCACTGACTTGGGTTGCGTTCGTTCGTTCGATCTCGATCGTTCCTTCCTTCCGATTCCGACAACTTCTGCCTACTGACTTTGACTATTGGGGTCCATCATCGTTGCCTTGACCACCCACCACTCAAATTAACCAAAATCTCCATCATGCATCCACTAACTGGCCAAAAGTTTGTAAGTCAAATCACTTTAATAATTATATTATCTGCTCTTTTCTTCTATCTATTATCTGTCTATCTCTAATACGTCCTCTCTCTCTCTCTATCTCTCTGCTCTCGACTCTTCTTTGTTCTGTGTTATCTCTCTCCACATCTCTATCTCTATCTCTCTCTGTTTCTCTATCTCTCTGTTCTTTCATTTCACACTCAAACCATCTTTGTTATTACTCAATCAAATCTCCTCTGATTTGCTAGCTTTTCTCCCTCTTTAAACTTTCCCCTCCCCCACCCACCCACCCACCCCTGTCAACCCCCCCGACTCCTCATCTCTATTTTTACCATGTACTATTTAAAATATTCATTACTTTACTATCACTATACTGTCAATGTTGTATAAGCATTGTTTCAATGTTCTGTTGTAACTTAAATTGATTATATTCATTTGTATTATTATTATTATTATTGTCTGTGGTAATTAAATGTGTGTGGCTGCAACGATGATCGGTCCGTGTCTGTCTCTTAAGTATCAATATTATATATTCACACCTTCTGAACATAATCCAATTCTTTCAAACCCATTATTCTTCATCAAGCAATATATACATAATTATATATGTTGATATATCTATAAATTAAATATATATCTCTCTCTATCTCTCTCTCTCTCTCTGTTGTGGTGACTGTACATGTAAATAATGTTTTTGGAAACTGGGATTCATGTTCACAGTTCCATTCGGTTATTTTTTCTTATTGTTTCCTAAATGTGCATATAGTTGTAACTTGTAACTTGTAATCGTAACCCTGTATGGCAAATCATATTCAAATGCGCAGCATTATTATAATATACATAATAATATAATTATATATTCTGTTATCATTTCTTGCTGTTGTCTTGACTTATGAATTCACTCTTCAGTGTGCTCAACTTTTCAATTCCCCTTTTAACCAAAAAAAAAAAAATAACCAAATAATGATAAACCAAATACATGTCTGTGTGTATAGATGTTTAATATCAAAAGAAAATAATGCAATATGTCATTTATAATATGCAAAGAATGACCAAACCAAAATCATCTTGAATCCTTGTGTAATTAAATTAATAGACTCATATAGTGGTTTGTTAGACCTTCAGAAAGAAAGGCGAGTTGGCTTGAGTTTATATATTATCTAACAATTTTTCTTTCCTACAATAAAAAAAAAGCCAACGAAAGAACCATCTTATATATATATACTTATATATAAGGGTGTGGGTGGGACAGACTTTGAATTTATCTGTAAATATAAATTTAATTATTTATTATGAATAAGTTGTACGTCTGTGTTTACGGTGCAGATGAAGGGGAAGACGCGTTTCTGCTTTTGTTTTTATTTTTCAAATATTTTTATTTTCTCTCATTCTTTTATTATTATTCTTCATCTCATAATAATAATATATCTTGATGAAAAATATTAATCCAAAAACAAACAAAAACAAAAACAAACAAAACAAAAACATTCTGTGATGGTTGATATCTTGACGCTAATCATGTTTTTGCATGTGGTTTATTTCCTGCTGTGTCTGTGTGTGTGGTGGTGGTGATGGTGATGCTGGATAAAAAAAAGGGTGCGGGTTGCACGGCTCTTTTGGTAGCAGTAGTCTCAAGGAAACTGGAACTTACACGAGCCGAGAAACATGTTCATAATTTCATGATGGACACACAACTAACTAAAAGGGTAACTCAATAATAAATTAGTGTAGAAATAACATGTAATTATATTATTCTCCCTTAAAAAGTAGATCAGTAGAGCTCTCAACATCAAAGTAGGAGACTCTCTATATCCCGTAATAATTTCGTCCAATTAGAGTGATTTCCGTTTGGGGTCGTTCCAACTGTGAGTTTGAACAAGCAACTACTAATTGCCATTAAACCATAACATATATACTATATTTACCTACAAGCTATAAACTACTATATAACTACTAAAGCCTATATATAATATCCTCTCTAACCACTTGGAATTCCCGTCCGACCAACTAATATGTTTTTTTTTGTGGTGTGGAATGATTCTAATATAACTCTAAAAATATCAGTAATATGCACTTGACTTACTTAAAGTCAAACAACAGTGTGGAGTGCCTTTTTGGTCTGTCGTAGTATTGATGAGTTTTTGCTCTTGCTATATAGATGTCATAACAAAATAAATTACAAAATGTTCAATAAGTGCAATGAAAACTTGATTTATTCTCCTACTGCAGATTTATTATACGTTCTATACATATATATGTGTTGCTGTCATAGTGACTCGTCAAGACTCGCAAGATTTTCATTGAGTATTCATGTATTACAGATATACATATGGGGGAGTAAAACACAGAAAGGCGTACTCACTTAAAATTGACGTAGCGATGTGAAAGTATACACTGGAAAAATCAGAGCAAGTGAAAGTAAAAAACTAAGTGAAAGTGTATATATTGAAATAAATTGAAATCCTCAATGTTTTTTTGTACATATGACAGACTTTGACAATGAAAATGGCTAATGAATAATAAAAATCGAATTACAGGGAAATGGTACAATGGCGTTAGTAGTTGCCGTCCTCCTCCCCAAATTGACAATGCACCCTGCTGAGAAAAGGGTTCATGTCATAATGATGGAAAAACAATTAGACAGAAGAGTGAGCATAACTATATATAAATATATACTCTTTCGTAAATTAATCGTTTTCGAGTGGTCGTGAGCACTCTTGATCCTCTACACGCTACTCACTCTTTCTATCCTATATAGTATATATATATCTATCTAACAAATAAATAATTTCTGCAAAAAACATTCCTGGAATTAATGACAATACCTATATATACCTACATAGAAAAAATAATTATGATTATCCGATTTAGGCTTAACAAACTGTCAATGATATTATATCATATTAACCCATACAAAATTTTACATCGTTAAAAAAAAAGCTATTTTCTCAGCGTTAAGTGTGCGTCTATATAGAAAATAGAACAATGAGAATATTTATGTATGTAAGTAATGGATGTATGCCTAATGAAATGTTTTTTAATAATGGTACAGCTGAAAAATTCAGCAGCGAACGTTCTTCGTGAAACTTGGCTCATCTATAAGCACACAAAATTGGTGAAGAGAGTCAACCCTTCCAGAGTTCGTGCCCATCAAAGAAAGTTCCTTTTGGCTATCTATGCGTAAGACTCGTTATTATCCTTCTCTCTCTCTTTTTCTTTTTGAAATATTTTTAAAGAATCCCTTCGTCTCTCCCTTTCTATTTGTAAAATGCAAATCAGAGATGTAATGTACATTCCACAAAATTTTTAGTAAGATAAATTGCTTCATTCCTTCCAAGAAAAATTCCTCCTTTAATGTGCATATCATAAAAAAAAGTGCATTGATAAATTTTAGATTACGAAAAGTCAAAATGGACCAGAGGAAACTCATGGATAATTCAAGTACCATCACTGATATGGCCAAAGTAAGTTCTTGTTAAACATTCACTTCAAGTTTTTATTAGAAATTTATTCCTAGACTCGGGAGAGAGAGAGAGGCTCAAAATTGCCATCAAAATGCGACCAAAACGGAATGTTTCATTGGTTGCATTTTTTTTATTTCACGAACAAAGTCCAAAAGATGGACATTGCTTTGGACTATAGAGAGACTTTCTGCCTCCTCCTCAAGTTTTAGATTTTTTTTTTAATATTTCGACTTTTGGGATTTGGTGCAATAAAATGTAAGAAATATCAGTAAGAATGGACCGAGTCTGGAGAATGTAGGGAAAAGGTGAAAGTTGAGAGAGAAAGATACAGATGACCATGAGGAAGCGTTTAATGACTTGGATATATTTCCCCCCTTAACAAAATATAATAGTAGACTATTAAACTTGGCACGTCCATAATTATTTGCCGATTCATTTTTATGAAAGTTATTGTAATTTATGACTGCGGGTAGTAGTAGTAATAGTAGTAGGAGGAGGAGGAGGAGAAAGAAAGGGGAAGGACAGAGGTAAAGGGATAGACTGGACTGCTAGCTTAAAGCTGGAGAAAAAGTAAAAGTAAAAAGCTCTTTGAAAAATACTTTGTAACAACTGGCGAGGTTAATCAGTGGGATTGGAGATGGAACATAGTGTGGAGCCTCTACACTGCCCGTTCTTCTCGTTCACGAGCTGCTCAATCTAAACTCCAGCATCCAGCACAGGTTCCATAGCAGCAACTGAACGGAGTGGTTTGCCCTAGTAAAATGGTTTATTTCCATTGTACTACATACATGGCTTTAGAGAGCAAATGATTCGTGGGGGAAAATAGTTTATTTTTTCTCGTCCACACACCGTATAATAGAGCCGAGTCTCGTCTCACTTGTCCTCCTACCATCCCTGCCATGGTGCCGTGGTGGTGGTGATTTGGAAGATGATGGAACCATGTGGAGTCCACATTTATACGATCACTTGTAATGACTTCTCTGCACCGTCTCTTTCTCCGTCTTTACTTCTCTCGCTCTCTCTCGCTCTCCACGACAACACATATGCTACGGTGACATACACACGGCGGGAGAAAAAATGGACGAGAGCCAAATAGCCTCTCATCTGTCATTATATTTTATTTGGAGGCTGCCACCATCAAAAACCAAAACTAATATTTCCTTATACAACATTTACTTTCTTTCGTTGCCCTAGACACAGAAAGAAAGGGTTGAGATTCGTTGGTCTTGGTCTTGGTCTCGGTCTCGGGTCCATGGCTTCGTATTAACTCCACTCAGAAAAACTATCTGACCCCATGAACAGCTTCATCACCTTTTCCCTACTCCTCATATAATTATACCATCCATTATGTAACAATTTGACCTGGTACAAGCACACGTGTCTCGTATATCCGGTTTTACAGCTCTACTTACATTCATCTCATTCCCACTTTTATCTTGTTTTCTCTCAGCGTCTCCGCTCAAGACAAAATTAAATATATGGTAAATGCTCCAATGGACTTTCATTGTATTTCAAATTACGGGGGTCTGAAAGACGACGAGCAGAGGATTTACATAGGACAAAAGTACAAAGTGATACAGTCCCATATATATAGTTCCAACTTGCCTTTGTGTATGTATATATATGTATAGTTTGTATAATGAAGGTCGTTGAGGTTGAGGAGAAGTATGGAAAAAGACAAAGGGATGATAAGGATCTCTTCAATTTAATGTAATGATGATTGCTTCTGCTGAGACTGAGAGATAATGGGAAGTGGAAGTTGCGGGGAGGATGTGATGCGGAGATAATAATATATGATGAGTACAATGAATTGAATCTATATTTTATTTTTTTTATTTTGTGTCCTTCCTTCCATAGACTCAGAACACAGTTTACGAGATCGTCTCAGACTTGACGAGTCGTCAAGATCATTTTGAAGATCGGTTAACATCAATTGAGGAGAAGATAGCATTGGTTCATGAGCAACTGGAAGGACTTCCCGATGTCATCAGCCGCTGTTTAAATCGTCACAGTTATGAAATGCAGTCAAGAAATCTTCTGCGTCCTGAGTCCGCCGCCAATCCTTCAGCCTCTTCAACTGCTCTTCTACCCACCACTAGTTCCGGTGCAGCCACCCAACAGCACAACAATATGCCTCATTCCAAGAGTGTGCCTACCTCTACCCTCTCAACGAAAACCCTTCTTCCACCCCCTCTACCTCCAAGAACTCAACAAACATAAAAATAGAAAACGATATAATAGCTAAAAAATAATACTGTAAACAAAAAATATATAATATATAATTTATCAATACATCCCCCCACACAATGAAACTCACCCTATGGAAAATTTAAAATGACCCCTCATCCTCTCAGACAGATTGAGTCCCGTATAAAGTTCCATATGTAAAATATATAATTAATTATAAAATGAAGACACCGATGCCTCAAGCTTCATACAACTACCACACACACTTCCTATATATCTCATTCTCATTCTCATCCCATAATATCCTGTCGTCCTCTCCTCCCCCCTGCTCGTATATATACTGTGTGAAGTCTCTTCGTCTTCACTCACCCTAATATAAACTACCTACCAATACATATGTCTACTACATACTAGAATGTACATAAAATATTTACAGTTGAACTGTCAAATGTCAATACAGATTAATATGCAAAACCATAAATGCTAAAAGTATTGATTTGCCACGAGCTAAATGTAAAACAATACAAAATAAAAAAATAAATCACATTACTGAAGGTTACATTATTAAAGTTATTATTGTATAATAAATTATACATAATAAATAAAATAATACTGTAAGTACTACGACAGAGCAGTATAAATAAATCGATGTCCTATAATCTCCTAAAAAAAAGATACACAAGTTCTATAATAAAATAATTATTATAACAACAACAAAAAACATAAAATAACAAAGTAAGGAACCTGATCACTTTTATTTATTACTCAATCATGACAAAATATATTAATAGCTATAAGTATTTATAAATATTATACAATTATATACATGAGTACTTCTACTACTGTAATAATAAAAAAATATATATGTAAATATAAAGAGATGTAAAAATAATACTGGGAAACAGAGAAGATATTCATACACATATTCACTTTATGTAGCTTCTCACACTATAAATTAGCCAGATTACATTACTATGAATACAAACAATTATATATATTATACATTAATATATTATATTATCTTATTATCTAATCAATACTACTATATACTTAAAGCTATACTTAAAATATTAGATATATTATATAATTATATATTCGAGTAGAATTTCTATTTAATATATAAATAGTGATGAGAATGATCGAATGAGACCAATTGAAACGATTCTGTAAGGTAAATTATTCAAATATTCTCTGTAAGGGATAAAAATACATATTACTTTCTACTGTCTTTTTGCTCTGTATGTCGTTATATAGTCTTCTTTGTCTTTTAAAAAGTCTAGTATATATGATATTGATAAATAACCCGTCAAAATCAAAACTTTGTAATTCGCACTCGGAATAATTATGCTACCAGAGTTTTAACTTGACACTTTCTGCTGCTGTAGATATTTTATTATTAAACTGGACTTATTGTAACTTACACAAAAATTGCATTATGAATTACGAAGATGATACTGTTACAAGTGTTAGTTGAAAATATTTCCATATAAGGACTGTTTCTATAATATCATTATTTCCAACAAATTACTTTCATTTCCTATTCAAACTGCGGTAATTAACTGTAATGTTCAGAAGCACTATAGCAAAGAGTATCACACGGATAGATGAACTTATTTTTAGTTCTACATCTACTAAATGCCTAAGGTAGGTACGTTTATAGCATTTCGATTTCGACAAAAGTTTTAGGAAATTACAAGAAACGAATCTAAAAATATCAAAACCCAGATTAGGTTGTTTTAAAAAAATCCAATTGCCTTTTCCATTCAAATATGTAATGCTGTAAAATTAAATCCTAAATTATTACTGTGAGTCATTAGAAACGTAGAAAAGAGTTATTACTGACTTTCACACTTATATACATACACCTTATAGCCACTTTAGTTGTCCAGTCCAGAAAAGCGATACAATTACTACAGATAAGGAAATAAAACTTGGTAAAATTATTCGGATAGTTACCACCTAGGTATATTTATTAACAATTATTACGTACCTATTTATTAAATACATGATGACCTACATATTTTATATTGTACAGTAGATTTTGCTGAGTACTAGTAACAAATCTCAACCAATAAATTAGAAAAAAATTAATTAAAGTGTGTGCGTAGGTGATTATATTACAGATTACAGTACGTCTTGAATGTATGACGAAAAATAATGGTTCTAGTCAATTTAAATTCCACGAGTGTTTTTGTTTGGATTAAAAGGTAAAAAGAATGGAACATGGGTGCATTATCATGTTATATTATATTGTTATATTGTCCTGGGGTAAATGAGAATGATACAAATGTAAATAGCTAATATTTATATAGATTTTCGGCATATGTAATTTATTTAATTACATTGCAGTTTATAACTCTCAGTGATAATTTGCAAACTCTGTAGTGGTAAAAGTCAAGGTTTAATTACTTGTATATTCGAAAGATGTGTGCGTTGAATTTTAAGATATTACATTATTATTATTATTA
>JAQFZE010002424.1:0-14642 GCA_034695245.1 Dicyrtomina saundersi | reverse complement strand
AATCTCCAATTTTAGGACGCCCTATGACCCACCCCCCCCTGTCATCAGCTTAACCATTGCGTAAATGGCATGTATGTATGTTTAACATGAGGTGTAATCAGTGTAGGCAAGAAAACCCACTGATCCTACCTACCGATGACGTCATTTGTGGACTATCCCTTATGCAAATGAAAGTGAAAGGGAATGCTGCAACATGCTCCTCCATCCACTCGTAATATTTTGTTGAATACTTTTAGAATATTTTTTTTGAGGTGAAATTGAAAGGAAATTATGAGGATTCCACATTCCGCAGCACATTTTACGACGACCATCATCCCCTCATCCCCCTCTTCTTCATGACTCATTTAAAATCAGGAAAATCCTGCGGGAATCCTCCTCTTTTATTACAAATTACAAAATTACGAGCACGAGAATTGAGAGAGCAATCAAAAAAACTTATGTCTCTATATTATTGGATTTACTCGCAGGATTTACTTGATTTCAATCTCGCGAGTTGGATTTCAAACTAACCACACACAACAACAAAGAACGCAGTCACACTCATCATTTCTCTCCTTTTCCATTCTTCCCTTTGTGAAGTGATTATAATTTCTCTCCTGGTTTTACTTTTTACATCTTCAAACCGACGTCAGTTGTCTAGCAGTGGTTCAGTTATGTATGTATGTGGAAAGTTTTTCCGCAAAACCGGTCAAGTCCAACAAAACAAATTTTACAGGAATAACGAAATTCAAACGAAGTAGGACTGTATGATTTTTTTTAAAGCTAAGCGTTTTCTCACACAAATCGTCTATGAAGAACCAAAATGACCCATATCCATTTTTAGCTAAAAACAATATCAACAATCTACAAAAATATTCTAATATTTCTTGAGAGCATTTAAATAGGACATTTTGCGCTTTTCAAACACATGGAATGAAAGCATTTTGCACCTTTTTGAAAACATGGAATTAAAACATTTTGCACTTTTTCAAAAACATGGAATTAGAACATTTTGCACCTTTTCAAAAAAATGGAATTAGAACATTTTGCACCTTTTCGAAAACATGGAATTAGAACATTTTACGTTTTTAAGAAACTCGTAATTAACATTTTACGCATGTTTCTCATTTTGTTTTTATGACATAGCTCATTTTAATTCTAGCGTGAAATGGATATGGGTCGTTTTAGTTCTTCACAGACGATATACTGTACCTAGCAAACCACTGTCACAAGTAGTGGCTTAAATCTAGAGATTTTTGAATTTGTTTTAGAAAATATTTAAAAATCAAAATTTTGTGTTTTCAACTGAAAAATTGAAGATTTTCTTATGGGATATTTACAGTGCTTTTCAATACCCTTCCATAATATGCTTCATTAATTTAAAACTCACACAGTACTGATTTCAAACAGCTGGTGGACACTATATCTGCTAGACTCTATGGAACTCTATAGACTAATTTAATTTACTAGTGATGGTTGATGGTGGACAACATTTTTGATATGGAGTAACAAGTACTCCTCGCCCAGAGGAATTATTTGACATTTTCTCGAATATTAAATGACAGTGTATAGACGACAGTAAAAGTGGGATTTGGCGAGAGAAACATGAGAGAGAGAGACACTAATAAAAATTTCAGGACTGTTCCATTGCGTCAATTAAAAAATAAATAATAGAGACAAATATTTCAGAGTGTACAGATGGTTTCTACTGTCTACTTTATCTCGTAGTCCTGAGACTGTTTGCGACTGGTACATATTTATTTATATACCACTCCTGTCGGAGATTTGATAGAGGGAATGATGGGAATGGAATAGGAGCTGGAGAATCGGGTGAAAGGATGTAGAGTGTGTAGTAGTAGGATGTGAATGTTGACATGGGATATTGTTATGTATTTAGTATTTATTTGCTTTCTTACATTTACCTCCCATCTCCCGTCCCTATGGAGTCTTCTGTGTGAGGAGAGGAGTAGTCGGTATTCGGTCGTCGTAGTAGGGCATTGGTGGAGCCGGAGCCGGAGCGTGAGAGAGAGAGAGCTTGTGGTATATGGAAATGGTAATAAAGTGTATGTAACAATAAATAAAGGGTTGGGATTTACTGAGGCGTATGTAAGTATACGTATCGCCAGTGAAGACTCAAAATCATCCATATCAATTTTTAACTAAAAATAAAATGCAATAATATCTTTAAAATAAAAATAGCATGACCCTAAAAAAATGTGTGTAAATATAGAACATTTTGCACAAAAACATGTGCGCATAAATTTTGCACACTTAAAAAACATGTAAATGGAATATTTTGCACTTTTCAAAAACATGTAAATGGAATATTTTTCACTTTTCAAAAACATGTAAATAAAACATTTTACAATTTTCAAAAACATGTAAATAGAATATTTGACACTTTTCAAAAATATGTAAATATAATATTTGCAACTTTGAAAAACATGTAAATAGAGCATTTTGCGCAATTCAAGAACATACAAGCAGAACAGTTTCCGGTTTTCAAAAAGCACTTAAAAAAACTCTAATTTTAACAATTTACGGATTTATCTAATAAAAGCTCATTTTAATGCTAGCTTCAATAAGATATGGGTCATTTTGACTCTTCACTCACGACATTATGTATTTAGGGAAGGTTGAAGATAGACGACAGCAGACGACAGAAGCCAGACGCCATAAGACCCGGGCCAGACGGAAGCATTTCCATTCGTTTCATGGTGACGCCTCCAGGCGTCTTCTTGCAATATGTACGTAACGTACTTGTGTGTCTATCAGTGTTCACACGTAGAGAGACCTTTACATCCCTATGTATGTCACCCGTCAGAGACTCTCGACACATATATAAATGTGTGGAATTTAAATATATGCAGAAGCTCAGTCTACTGTGTCATCAACTCAATCAGAACAAGAACAAGAAACGGGAAGCGAAGCGAAACAAAAACCAAACGACCGTGTCAGTGCTAGTTCCCGCGACGTTCCCTCTATATACGTATGATCATGCACGACGTGATGTGACCCGACTTTCACTACAAGCTACGACATTCCCTCCCCTAAAAATACTATACAAAAAATATATCAATTTTAAATTCAAATTCTAAATTGTCCAACTGCCATAACCACCCACTTTCACTCTCCTTTCACTCTGTTTTCACTCCGCTTTCACCCTATGCTTTCACTGATAAAGCTTTCCATATTATTTTTTTTCTCGAACGAGAAACGAAGAATTCTTTCCAACAATTTTAAAATATGGAATATTTGGCAACATATAAAAAAAAGGATACTGCTGGTCTATTGGCCATAAGGCAGTATAGAAATTAAATGGTATTTTAGCTCCTTATATCGACTTTAGTAGTTGCTACTATTTTAATATTTATTTGAGAAAATATGAATATTTTTATAATTTCTAAAATTTTTTAAGCCATTTCGCGGTTTTATTTTTGTTTCGATTGAATTTTATTTCATTTTAGTGTCCAGTTTCCGAAATAATACTTTGTATTATGTTTATTGACCGTGTTTTTATAAGTAGCACATGTCAGTATAAGGGATCGTCCACAAATGACGTCATCAAAAATCTTCGTTTCTATGACACTATATGCCCTCCTTGCCATCAGCTTCATCATAGCGTAAATGACAATCTTGAACATATGGGATGGCATCCGTAGCCAAGTACACCTATTGACCCTGTCGATGGCTTCATTTGTGGACGATCCCTAAGGAGATTTTCCCTATCGTTTAACATGCCGCAATAGTGCCAGTAGTAACAGTAAGTAATTGCTTTATTGTGCGATTCTCCAACAGCGAAATTAAACTACTGATTTCCAGGAATGAACAGTATTTAGCTTCACGGGGGGGCAACGAGTTAAAATTGGGAATAATACACAATATAATGATGTGGAATATTTACTGTAGGATATATACGGTGCCAGACGCACACGAGTTTCCATTGTATGCAATATACCTTGACTTGAAATAATGTTGCTTTGTTGTTATTTTCCTATATTGGTGATTCCGTTGAATTTATGACGTCTGTTTACATTTTAACAGTTCTTTTTATTTCGTTCCCTAGTTGTATTATTGGTACTTTGGCAAGGATTTTCTCTGTTTCCTATTTGTATTTCATTTGTTCTGATATTTATTGTTCAGTATTTTTACTCCCATAATATTATAGAATGTTGAAAAAACAAAATGAAGGACAAAAAACAAATGCGTAAGTAACGTATATGTGTAACATATATGAGAAAAATCAAAGTTCGACTTCCATAATATTATTCCATACAAATAATACAACAAAAACAAATTTGTGATTTGTTTTTACAGGAACAAAAAATCAACACTGTTAAGTTTAGATTTTAAGGTATAGGAAAATATTCAAAATTATATAACAAAGGGGGGGGGGGAGGAGTCACAAAAACGCGGGAAGTGGCTAGTTTAAAAAAAAGTAAATTTAAATGTGTAGGAAGGGAAAGGGAAACCATTAAGCAATTAACATTAAAACAATAGGCAAATATTTACATTGTTGAACTTAAAATTTAAAATCCAAACATTCGATAAGTGAAGTTACATATTTTATCATTTTATGTGGTAGCTCCATGTACATACGTACGCTCGATAGAATTATGTATATAGTAAATAATTGAGAGAAACCAGAAGAAATGAAATATTTAAGTAGGCTAGAGGGGAAATTCATAAGATTAGAAATGTGAAGCGGATGTGCGCTGCTGCTGTGTGATGTGAGGTCGTGGGATCTCAATGGGATTTTCCCCGGAAGCTTTATTCCTCTCTCTCTTTCCCTTTTTGATTCAACTCTGTATTTTAAAAAAGAAAGCTTTCACATAAGCTCAAAAATGTATGATGAGGGAAAAGCATCTCTTTTATCATAAGTGCAAAATGAGTTATTTACCATTTTTAAGAAAGTGCGCAAAATTGGTGATTTACAACTTTTTGAAAGTGCCAAATACGTTACTTACATCTGTTTAAAATTGTGAAGCATGTTATTGAAACACCTTTTTGAAAGTTAAAAATACGCTATTTTTACGTTTTTGAAGCTGCAAACTGTGTTATTTGCACCGTTTTGAAAGCGTCACGTACTGTATTTACTCCTCTTTGGAAGTGCAAAATACGCTATTTACATCATTTTGGAAGTGCAAAATCCACTGTTTACATATTTTTGACAGTGCAAATTACGTTATTTACTCATTTTTGAAAGTGCAAAATACGTTATTTACACTTTTTTTAAATTGTAAAGTACGCTATATTTACACCATTTGGAAGTCCCACATACGCTATTTAATCGTTTTTGAAAGTGAAATATAGGTTACTTACACCTTTTAAAAATTCGCAAATTCCGAAACTAAATTACGAATAATTCAACACAATATGTTTCTTTCTTTTTTAGATTAGATCATTAGCTGTTATAATTTTCTGCGCTTCCGCATATTGGGAAATGTTTTAGTCTTTCTTACTTTTTTCTTATTTTCTTCTTTATAATGCAATAAAATAAACTATTTTTTCGAGTCCCAGTCCTGAATCATCATACTATAAACACAAACACATCCACGTACCGTATATCCTATAATAGTACGCGCGGCATACTATTCATTCAAACTGAGACAACTCTCAGGCCTGCGGACTGTAACCGACCCGAGTAGTATTTCAGACCCGCCGAGCATTATTATAAGATGTACGGTAAATATACAAAATATTTTTTGTGTTATAAATTCTGGGAGAAAAATATGTTTAAAATCGAGACGTCGGTAGATTGTCTAAAGTTGAAAAGCACCGTGTCCATCTTTCCGAAAAAGCTTTTCCCCAGATCCCTAGCTTTACATACATTTACATGTCATTCCATTCTTCCGCGCGTCCCAAACTATGAGAGCGTAACAACAATAAATATGCGTGTATGTAAAAATGTACTATATGTGCACAATATGCAATCCGACAATTTAATTCAAAACATGTATTTCCCTCTCAAAATTTCCAAGTCAAAATTTTAAGCTCGTGCGGGAGAGGATTATGGATCAATAATGTAAAAAACAGCTCTTGACGTTATAGATATGAAGAAGCCAAACATTGAACACCAAATGAATAAACTATATAGGATAGGTATCTACGTTTTATGTGGAACACAAAATAATACCAAAAAAAATCAAACATTTTTTATAGCAAAACGGCATTCAAAAATAAAATGGTGATCATAAGTTGCACAAAATGCAATTAGAAAAATACGCAATATTTACGCGTTTTTGAAATTGTAAAATACGCTATTTGCACGTTTTTGAAATTGTAAAATACGCTATTCACACGTTTTAGAAATTGTAAAATACGCTATTTACACGTTTTAGAAAGTGCGCAAAATATACTAATTACACGTTTCTGAAATTGTAAACTTCATGGTATACCCCCTTGTTTGAAAATTGTTTGAATTGAAATTGAAAAAACGTATCTTTTTGGCAATGATGTTTTAAAAAATTAATAAAAAAACTACTCTGTTGTTATAAAGCTTGAATTTGGAAAGTAGGAAATAATTACTAATTGCACGACATACGCGTCTGTTCCATGTCATATATCATAATTAAGGAGCTGTCACGACACACGGGGACAGAATACAGAAGGAGTGCACAGAGTAAAATATTGAAGTAAAAAAATGTGGGTGATATCATAATAATTCTTCACACTACCACCACCACCACCACCCTTCACATGCATTGATTTAAATTTGTCTACTATATATCTGCATAGGCTCTCCTATATTATGTATTCCCTTACATTTGGTTTTCTTGGCTTGAAAACATGTTGTTTTGGATCATAAATAAAAATTCTCAACTCGTATGTCTTTGTAAACGTCTCCTGTCCTTTATCTTCTCTCTGTTGGTGGTTCCTTTTTAAATTTTCCTCTTCATAACTTTTCTCCTATCATCACTTTCTCCTCCTTTCTCCAAAAAGAATAAAGAAAGAAAGAAAGAAAAGAGAAAGAAACAACCGACAGACAACAAGAAAGCCGACAGAATGCTCACAGAGAAGCACTTGCATACATCATATTACCTACATCTACGTTTGGCCTCTATGCATTTTCATTGAATAATGCATAGAAAGGAGAAAGTACCTACGTACAAGTGAAAGAAAAAGTGAGATCGAAAGGAAACCGTCAGACTACGTACGTACACAGTGCCAATCCCAGTCAGTCTCAGTCAGTGCCAATGTCTCGTCTTATTTTTTATTTACTCTAAAAAAAATATGAGCTGTTGAAATTCAAGTTTCATACACAAAAATGAAAGTTGAATGTAAAATTCAAAACTGAGCAGAAAATTATGTAGACCGTCCGGTTACTACAACAATGTATATATTAGCTTACACACTCCTATATATTTTATTTATATTTTGTCGACCATTTTTTTTAAAAACTTTCTTCGAGTTTTTTTCTCGTTCCATCATGCTACTATACAACTATGTTCACTCATTGATATGCTGTATGTACATGGTGCTACGGGAGCTTTAACCCCCTTTGGTTTCTTGGTCAAAATTTACAAGTTTTTTACATTTTCAAAAAAACACCAACTTTGGTCTTGGTTTTTGGTCCAAGTTTCAAATTTAATTAGATTTCCAAAGAAAAATATGCCTATATTTATGTGTATAATATATCCATTCAGACTATGGACAGTAGAGGGGGTAAAAGCCATTTTTCACCCTGTACATATTTGACTTTGACTGTAGATTTGAGATGTGATGAAACACGTAGAAAAATGAGGAAAAAGATGAAAGGCCCTTAGTACGTCTTACATGTTATAGAAATAAAATTTCAATACAAAATATTTACATACTGTCTCATGTCTAAGTCTAGTCTACCCTCAGCAAGTTTACCCCTCAAAGATATTCACTATATTATTTTTTTTTTTACATTTTTGGAATTTATTGTATGAGTATTTAATGTACCACATACGTTTTAGAAACCCCAAACTTTTTTTTCTCTTCAAAATACATAACGAGAAAGAGAAAATTCGTAAAAAAGTTTAAGAAGGTAGGTATAGTAGGTCTTCTTATTATTTATTGTTAGAAATTTCGTCTTCGTTTTCTTTCTTCTTTTTTTTTGCAGTTATAGTTAATAATGATGCCATTTTTTAATAATTTTTTGGGATTCGTTTTTTAGATGCAGCCTATTCAAAAAAAAATTGGGGGTTTTTAAAAAATTAGGAACAAGGTTGACGGTCGTAGTCGTAGCGGCGTAGCCGTGGCGCTGTAGTTTCTCTCCTATTTTTAAGGACTGTGTGTTTAGGATTAGAAGGCTTTGACTTTTAAATTTTCTTGTAGTTGATTGTATTATGTAGAATGTAGGTAGGTAGGTAGATGTGTACTTGCATCATACTTTATCATCCACTTTAAATTTAATTTATTTATTCTTTTTATACGTTCACTCAGTCAGAGTCAGTGACGTGGCTCTTGTACGTTATAGGCATAGGCTGGACTATGTGTACATAAATGATAATATATTTCTGTGTAGTCAATTTTGTATTTTGTGTTGTTGTTGTAAAAAAAACGTAATTCCCAATTGGTAAAGTATACCATGCGATTAGTGCGGCATGTGTCCTTACAAGGCTTCAAGGAATTGTTTAGTATATAGCAATTACGTTAACATATTGTTAAGCAGACTTATTTTTAGACTTGAAAGACCTTTTTAGTGAGCACTATGATCTCTGTGTACGACCGTGTACCGTGTAGACGAGTGTAATTATAATTGCCTCGGTCCTGCTTACAAATATGTACCTATAGAATAGGAAGCTATATAATATATAACGGTTTTATGGGCACCGCCATTAAAGTATAGGCAAAGAATGTACCTACAGCAATAAAGTTTTCAAAGTTGCTTTTACTATAATTGAAAATTTTAAAGTTGACATAGAATTTACTTTTTGCATTCACAATACATATAGTGAGTTATAGTCACATAGTTGTGTATTGTGTGTGGTTTTTCTCGGGTTTTTGGTTTAAACAAAGTAAGTAATCATTTACATGTATATCTGTATTCTATTATTCTACGGATGGTGACAGTATGCATTTACACATGTATTATATGATTACCTTTTAGCGCATAGCTTTATTACTAATAATGTGGCTGATTATGTATACTTTTATTTTGTCAAATAGTGATGAAAATACTAATTACTTTATTCTTGGCAAGGACAGTTGCGCACTTATTTACAATAAAAGACATTTAGCCAATTTTGTAGTTGCGAAAACGCTTAAACTGCTAGATTTTGCAGTTATAAAAAAAATTATGAATATCACATTTTGCAGTTCAGGAAACATGTAGAAAGCAGATTTGGCAGTTCCAAATATGTTCATTTAGGTATTTTTGCAGTTCCAAATATGTTCATTTAGGTATTTTTGCAGTTCCAAATATGTTCATACAGGTATTTTTGCAGTTACAAAAATGTTCAAATAGGCATTTTTGCAGTTACAAAAATGTTCAAATAGGCAATTTTGCAGTTACAAAAACGTTAAAATCCGTATTTTTACAGTTACAAAAATGTTCAAATAGGCAATTTTGCAGTTAAAAAAACGTTAGAATAGGTATTTTTCCAGTTACAAAAATGCTGAAATAGGTATTTTTGCAACTACAAAATCTTTCAAATAGTAATCTTTCCAGTTTCAAAAATCTTTAAATATCCCATTTTGCACAGGTTTAAAAACGTCCATATGTCGCTGGTGAAGATATGATAAAAATCCAGTCCAAACTTAAAAGCAATACTTGCCACAAGTCCATTCGTTTCTTAAAAGCCAGCTGGCACAAGTCCATGTAAATTAATATCGTTGGGGCATGCATTTACTGCCCTGCGAACGTTTTAAATACGTTCTATACTTTTTCATCTAAACTAATCCCTCCACTTTTATACTTGCCAAAATAAATCTAAAACAGACACATTGCAAAAATAAAAACTTTTATGTTTAAAGTTTATTTTATTTGACCTCCTTAAACTAAACCAAAGTAGAAGATGGAAAAAACTCGGTTTGATTTGTAATTAAATGAATATGTGGGAATTTGGGAATGTGCTGAGGTGCTTAGGAGATGCAAAAGTTGGTATTTAGTATTTAGTATTTCCTTTTATTTTTTTCCTGTGGCCCCCCTTCCCATGGCCCGTGGTATGGAATGGTCGTATAATATGGTTTTGCGTCGTTCTAGTTTGTAGCTGTCGTTCTGTGGTGTGGTGTCCCATACACTATACACATGATGATCGTAGACTTGAAGTTGTTGAGGCTGAGATGTGATGGCATTCTCATTCCTGGTCTCATTTAATGCTTACGATCTCCTATTAGATTCTCCGCTCAACGACAACTACCCCGACGACGACGACGGTGATCGTGAATCGTGAGAATGTGGATGAGCGGGGGAAGAGGGAAGGACAATGCGGAAGAGAAAATAAGGCTAAAACGAAAACGACACAAGGGCCCCAGAGTCTTTTGCACATGTAATCTTTCTAATATTCCATGATTTTATTCAGTACCTCACAAGGGAACCACCTGGCGACTCAAAATATTTTAACAGAGCGGACTTTCTTTTCTTTTTGTTGATTAAATTAAAAAGTGGTCATTTTCTTGTGGAATTTAACGTGCTGTTTTACAAGGAGAACGTGTGTTGTTATGCGATTTATTAATTTTAAATCGTAATTATTTTTTATGTGTGTGCGGACCTTTCTAAAATGTGAAGAAGGGGGGACCACGTCCTCATCTTATAGTGACATGCTAAATCCCATAAGAAAATTGCCAATTGTTGAGAGCCAACAAGAAATCCAAAAATTGGTGTATTTTAAACGTTTTGAAGGTTGCGAAGCGGTAGGGAGGGGAACTCACGGTAAAACAATACATTATTTTGTTTTATATTGCTTGACGTAGGGTAGAAAAAATTAGAAAGTGTATTTCGTGAGACTTTCTCTCTGTCTCATTCATGATACATAGAGACTGACAGAAGAGAGACATAGGGCGGGGGCCTCGTGGCCTGAAGGCATTGAATTAATTCAACGCAAATCTCTCCAATACAATATTCTCTGCCGAGCAGTACTTTCACTTTCACTTTCACCTTATCTGGGAAGAGTAAAGGCTTAGGCCTGTGTGTAGATAAGAGGCTATATAGGACTTGAATGGGCGCCATTGTATCGTGGTAATATCCGTTGACAGATGGTTAATCCTGATGTTGATGCGATATATAGGCAGTCGATTCTCAAAATTCTGCTGCTGCTGTTTTTGCTGGATTCTCCTAAACTTTCATTTCCTCTCCTTTCATCTCAATCACGGACGGAATATTGCAAGGCTTGTGCGAGATCTCATTCAGCTTTTACCTTTCCTCATTTTGTCATTTCCACACCGTCCCAATATACCAATGATTGAGTCAATCTGCCATGAGCACTATATATAGTCTTTACTTTATTTCTATGTATATACTTTACTATATACTCTATAGCTCTCAAGTTAATTTCCATGGGCTTGGAATGAGGAGCAGGAAATCGTTATCTAGTCCTTGATTTGTTAAAGTATTGCAATGTTTCAAAATGTGTAGTAATTTATAGTTGTTATAAAATATCTTTAAAATTTTCCAATATTTTGAAGAAAAATTCAAAATAAAAAAAGAAACAAAAGAGCAAAAGGTCGCCTACATTTTTCGCGAGGTTCTCCTGAAGCTCCAAAATTTAGAAAATAATTCGCGCCAATTCCAATTTTCAAATGAAAATTGAAAAGAAACACCCTTGACTATGATAACTCTGTATTATTATTATCAGAGATAAGGACGAGGACTTTGGGGATTTTAGTTTTACTTATTGTATTTTGTCTTTTATGTGAAAGCAGTGAAAGGTAAACATATTGCGATCCACTACACATGCATTTGTACATATGTATAGAGAGAGAGTTCCACAAAAAACATTTTCTGCGCTGCCAAAAACTATGCCGCAACTACAAATGGAAATGGGCAATGATTGTGTGTGTGTGTGTCTTTTTACACTCTGTGAGTGAAAGGAACTTAAAACGAGAGTCCTTTCAGTCACCATGATTATGATTGCATTAGAATTCTCCCCTATCTATATACTTTCTTCCTCTTTTCAAAATGTCACCAACTTTATGTTCGATTTAAATCCAAATCCCACACACACACACACAGACACACGAACAACGAGAGCGTGAATCAGTCAGTCGCAGCCACAAACGTCAGCTCCAAACAAAACTTGGAAAGTATAGTGCTACATACATAGGAACATACATTGCATTATTTTATTTATTGGTTTCTATCACCCTTGGGAGTTGGGACTTGCTACTTCTTGATGTCCATTAAAACTGTTCCAATAAAATGAGTATTTTATTATGTAAATCGTCAGTAAAATGACCATACAAAACCAATGTTTGGTTTTAATTTAATAAAAATGTGCCTCTCTTTCTCTCTCTCTCTCCCTCGTTCTGTCGATCATCAATTTCAATGTATTTCTACATAGAAAACAAGTATATATATTGCAAATTTTAGACTTTCACTTCCAATCATGTGTGTGTGTATATACAGTTAAAAGTGTTGCTAACAAATGAGTCACAATGTCGTCCAATTTCCAACTTTCACCTGCTGTATGTATATGACTGGTGTAAATAATATTGGATTATTGATTATTCCCTCTTTTTTATTGCTCGTTCACAGCTTGAACAAATAATTTATAAGCCATTGTAAAATTTTTTGAAAATATATATATAGTTTATTTACAAAAGGTTTTATTGCTAATCTATTAAAAATAGCCCATGTAAAATTATATAACATACATACATTACAAATAAAAAATACATGAAATTTTTTTAAATTGTTTAATTTTTTCCCAAATGTTTAAAAAACAAATTTTCCCTCAAATTTAAAAAAAATAATGTTATACAAAATACATTGTTGTTGTAATTTTTAGAGCATTTTAATAAGGAATAAATTTCCAGTGTCCCACCCACGACTACGACCCACACAGTTTTGGTCTCAGAAACCGATTTAAAAAAAATGATATTTTGTGAGTAATTTTACTTTGGATAAAAAGTGAAAGCAAAGTTATGTATTAATTTTATGAATAAAATGTCAATGAATTTAAATATTTATAAACATACACGATATAAAAAATGTTGGACAACATACAGACAATTAATATACACTATATATTAATCATAGATTGTCAGAAGTAGACAAAATATAAGAAACTATTAAGTATTATTAAGAAAGTATCAACTTTCACAGTTGCTTTCCTCGTCTTCCTCATGACTTGTACATAATGTATGTTCGTCCATGTCTTCTTGTTCATTGTGTGTGTGTGTGTTCTACAATTCTACACACAAAATTATTATTATATATTGTACCAAAGTAGATTTTACTACACTCCCAACCTTACTTTTTCGCGTAACCTCCACACACAAATTCTGTCTATGTACATTTTGGATTTGAATAATTAAATTAAATTATACTTTTAAATATCAAAATGGGGAATGCCAGAGCGTGTAATAAAATGTTTACAAGGGTTATATTATGCTCCATTATATATAATACACTGTGTGTCATGTTTCTCTCGGTTTCTACAGTTCTCGTTCTTGTTCTCAAAGTACCTATATGACTATTCGAGCCATGTTTTTTCAAAGAAAAGGAAACGACCAAGTAACGGATCGGCCCACTACTGTGTGAGAGTCAGAGTGTAAAAGTGAAAGCGCGAGAATAGAAAAAGAGTCTAGACGATGCTGCTGTGGTGGAATGTAAAAGTGGGGAGAAAAACGTGAAAAGTGAAATCAAAAAGGAAAAAAGGGTAATTTATGTTAAAGGAAATTAAAAGTAGCAATTTATGTACTATTCACTTCCACTCACGGGCCTACGAAAGAATAAGAGAGAAATGAAAATGACAAGTGAAAGCGAAATGGAGAAAGTACTTATTACTCAGTCAGTGTCGGAGGTGCGCACCTTGGTTCGTAAAGAACCAAACGTGATATATGCTATATTGTATAGTATAGTATAGTATAGTATAGTTTTTTGTGAATCAAAACGTGGTACTATTTTTTGAGCAATGCAATGAGAGTAAAAGACAAAAAGTTGAGCTTCTTCCTATATGGCTGTTAGGGAAATTTTCTCTTTTCATATAATGTTGGAAATATAATATATGGAGCGTTGTTTTAAAAAGATATTGGTGAAAATGAAGTATATACATTTTTACAACCTATTTACATAAACATTGTAAATCTATGCTAAATGTGTATGCAATGTCTAAAGCATCATTTAAGCACATTTAAAGGTGATTAAACTATTAAATGTTGTGTATAAGTGCCAAAACTTTTTAAATTTCAATAAACGTAGGTACTCTGCCCTCTTAAAAAAGATATCGTCAGTGAAGAATCAAAATGACCCATATCCATTTGTAGCTAAAAACAGTATCCACTATCTACAAAAATATTGAAACGTGTCCTGAAAGCATTTAAATAGAATATTTGACACTTTTCAAAATATGCAAATGGAACATTTTTCACTTTTCAAAAACATGTAAATAGAACATTTTACAATTTCCAAAATCATGTAAATAGAACATTTTACACTTTTCAAAAACATGGAATTAGAACATTTTACAATTTCAAAAATATGTAAATAGAACATTTTACACTTTTCAAAAACATGTAAATAGAACATTTTA
>JAQFZE010002423.1:0-14643 GCA_034695245.1 Dicyrtomina saundersi | reverse complement strand
CCTCTGTTACTTATCGGGGGGAAAGTGTCCGGGGGAAACTAACCGGGAGAACAATGGTTGGGGGAGAAATGTCCGGGGAGACAATATCCACGAACCCTTTCTTCTGCCCTGTATAAACATCTATAATCGAAAAAAAAATATGTCGAATTGTTGTTTTCCAATATAAAGTTGTTAAATATTAAAATCATAGAAACGCACAAAATAAAGCCTCCAGTTGGGTCGGTCGGATGATTGAAATGCCTTTTTGCTATCTGTGATTAAATAGCTTTAATGATTAAAATAGTTGTAATTATTATTGAATTTGTTCAAGTGTTGCAGCCACGTTCGTTAATGGCAAGATTCATACCCCTTGAATGCATAGCCTGAAAATGTGTTAAGATTTGCAGTAGTTGAATTGAATTTAAAAAGAAAAATAGTTAACTTCGTTGGTATTAGATTCTAATAGATTACTCTGTTACTGCGACATCCACTGATTACTCGGTTAACATTAGTAATAGGCAAATCGGTTTGGGGTTAAGCGAGTAAAATCGCTGAGTTTACCGTGCATCTATTGCCATGCAAACCGACAAGCCAGTTAGTGACATTACCGATTTACTGTTAGCGCAGTTAACCCTCCAATCTGTTAACAATTAAACCGATTACTCGGTTTACTGCTGTTAAGTATTTAACCGAGAAATTGTAAACTTGATAGAGTATGAGACAAAAATAAAATATGTAATAAACACTGCATGGTTAGACCAGCATTGCGTAGTTAGTAAATATTGTAGAAATATCAAATTTTATTATTTACTACTGAAAAGTAACGATATTCGTACCACAACATGTCAGCAATCATTACATCGTATTATGTATTAGTGCACTGAAATTGTGAATTTTTATTGTTACTGTGAATAGTGTAAAGTCCAAACGTGTATGGAACTCATAGGAAAAGTATAAGCTCAATAATAGTATAATCCACAATATTTCACAATTTCAGGGCACTTGTGTGTATGCCTGTATCACTAATCTCACCCCTATTGCGCTCATCCCATGTTAAATCCCATAAAGAAAAAGTCTGCTAAAGTCCTATATATATATAAAAATCCGGATTCAAAAGTTTCGTAGCTATTAAAAAGCCTGCGACCTTCAAGCAAAATCTGCAACAGTGACTTCATTTTCCACGTGGTTAAAATTCTTGATTTTGAGGGCCTCACTTTTCTTTTTTACACCTTAGTATGTCAATCGGGACTAAAAACATCAAACTGGGTTTCATCAGACCAAAGAATACAATTCTAAAATGAAATTGACTGACCTGAATGACCTCGTGGAAATTCAAGTCGCTATTGCTGATTTTGATTGAAGGTCACATGCTTTTGCGTAGCTATGGAACTCTTGAATCCGATATTTTTCAGGATTCTACCACTTGCCTGCTTCCTGGTTTCACTTTCTAACTGGTTAACCAACTTTGGTCCCCTTAATTTAGGATTTGCTTTCACTTTTCTAATCATGTGGCGCTTCTTTTGAACAGAGAAAATTGTTCCCCCCCCCCCTGTCTAGAGGTAACTTTTAATGCTTCGATGTAATTTGAATCCATAAATGGCATCGCAGACGGTAGGTGTATAGAAAGTTGAAGAATTTCGGCTCCACATTTAAGGAAAACATGACCTAAAAAATAAAATTACCTAAGCTTATGACGCAATTGCCCTAGCTGTTACAGGTAGATTAATAAAATTAATTCCAAGGCAAATAGCAGTAGTGATTAAGGCGAAAGAAGGTCTTAACAAGTACTTACTTAAGTTAAAATATTGTATTTTTTCAAATTTGTAATTTTGTAGCAAAAAATTGTGTAATTAACTATTTCTTAGTTTCCCTGTCCCAATACTTTTGATCACTGTTTTTGGACACTTTTGGACTAATACTTTATTTTTAGCAGCGCATATTAGTTTTACAGTCGTAAACACATTTTTTTGTATTTGCAGCACTCTATGCTTAACTATGCTATATTGTTTAACAAATCAGTGATGATATGTGCATTAATGGTTTTCATTCTATTCGAGGTCAAAGTTTGAAAGTGAAATGAATTCAAAATATACGATTATTAGATGATGTGGTAAATGTACAATTACAAGCTCATAAGTTTTATTAAGGAAAAAGCATTAAAAGTATTTATGTACATATACGTAGAAGTTTACAATAAAATCGATATGTAAATAGAAAAGTGTACAGCCAGTTGATGCTCTGATACGCGTGGGAGTTTAAGCTATGTAGTTTGTAATTGGCGTATCCAAGAATCAGACTCTTAATATATATTTATGGAATATAAGTTAATCAAATAATAAACTTAATAAACAACACAAAAATAAGTTTGACCTACATTTATTTTTATTTCCAATATACTATTTAATGAGTTTACATACATTTGAATTAACTCCATTGGGCTTGTTTCAAGATACTATCTACTAAATGTATACACAAGTGAATCATTTTTAACGTTTAATTTCAGCAAGCTTTGTGTGTTATGTACTAAAGTCATGTATGACGTTACCGTTTCAATTCCGGAATACGCAACTCAAAATGACTGCCTTTCCAATTTAGTTAATCTGTTTTTGATTTATTAGGCTTAAGAAACAGAACACATCATTCCATATGAAACGGTTTACATAGTTTTACATAGGTCTACAACGGCATACATATTCATAGACCTAAAAGTAAAAAAATGCATAACTGATCCAAAATGTACCGTCGTATCGATCCATAGTAGCTGCTCTTTGATCACCCTCAAACATGGAGAGTAAATCGCTAGGGGTATCCAGATTTTCAAACTCGCGTTGAATGAATTGTAGAAAACTGATCACTTTGCGAACTTGCAATGTGGCTTACGTTTAAAGTTGCGTACAAGCTAAATTTCATACTAGTTTCCTACCAGATATTAATTAAATTTAGTTTTTAAAAAATTCAAAATCACAAAGACTTTTTCCCCCATTTTTTTATTAAATTTTTGCATTTATTTAATTTCTAGAAATTCAGTTGAGCTACAGCTTTTGCATGCATTGCAATTTATAACTGATAAATTGACTTACATTTATTTACATTTACATCTTATTTGCTCTGAACCGTTTATGCGTTATATGCACTTTAATTTATAAGACCCCGAATCACAAAGACTTATTTCCACTGAGTGTACGTCACGTAAATTATTCTTTAGGACCCACCAACTTACCTGTCATCACGTTAACATCAGATATATAAATAATAAATGTTTCCCGGGAAGAATCCTTTTACAGATTTGAGACTTTGTCTTGTGTAGGCCCGGTTGTCACTTTAGTTCGAAGAACTATATTCTTTGAAACTAAGGAAGATCAGACTTTGCTAAAATTCCATCTATTAAACTCGTCAAGCTTATTTTTAAAAGCGCTTACTTCTTTTAATTCACATTTTACATCACTAGGTAATTTATTCCATTCCGGGTCAGCTCTAATAGTAAAGAAATATCTCCGAAAACAGCTGTCATTTATGCAATGGCCAAGGTACTGAAAATAGGGGTGCGTAGGTGAACTTTTAGAAACATTTCTGACGTTATGCGTAACTACCCTTACCTGGCAGTCGCTGTCTTTAAATGCCATGTGGAAAACTACAAGAGTAGTTTTCTGTTTCTTAACTCAATTACACTTTATATGCATAATGTGCATTTATAGAGCCCAATCGTACCGGAATCGCTCTGTTTCCACTCGATACGCATCTACTCCTGGTCAGCCAACTCGTACCTGTTCTAATGTTACAAAGCCCACTCTTACCAGCGCCTTAAAATTGCCTACTGCTTCATTATAGAACACGATGATGATAGCTTATTTCATTTCAGCCTTGTTACTTGTACTTGTTGCAAATAAACTCATAGCCAAAGCTTGTAAGTAACTATTTACTACACGTAATAATTTATTTCCCTTATTTCTTTAAATCGACAGGACAGACTGGAGGTCCAATACACAAAACAATATACTAATTATTATATAACGCAACAAATAACAAATATATGTTTGTATACTGAGTTATGTAACTTACAAACGGAAGGCTACAGGCTACAGCTAAGATTATCAGATAAGATAGACGTAAATTTTCAATTATGTAGAAAACTACGGACTTAGGAAATAATTTGGTTTTGGTATATTAGCATTAGATTGGAACACAGTGCAGAAATAGCAGATGGAACTTAAGTTGAAGACAAGCTTAAAGCCCCGTGCATCCTAGAGAATTACAATTTAATAAATTCATTACTTTATTTTACTTGAACTTGAAGGAGGCATAGTCTCAATTTCCCACGCCAGTACCCCCGCCGCTTGAATTTTTATGTCGTTAGAAAAGAAGTAAAATTTGAAATACTAGCCACTAAACTTTAACAAGGGTGTACTCTGGTATTCTTGACAATTCGAAATCTCGACCCTTCCTCAACGGGGGACATATTGTGAAGATAAGGCTACGGAAGGAGATCAAACGTAGTTGCTGAAGACTTGAACATGAGGCCTTCGTCGAGTAATAGAAGCCTCAGGATTAATCAGGGTTACATATGGTTCCAAATGCTCCATCGAATAACCTGGGTAAATTATTTCAAACAAAAAGGGCAAAAACTGCATGATCCACACTCTCAAAAATGTTAAAAAGCAACAACAATACAATTTCTACACGTTTATCAACTTAGCAAACTATCGGAAAAAATAGAAAAAAATGACATTTCCTGTTTGTTTTAAAAACAAAACCAGGCCCCTCACGAGGATAAAAGTGAGGTGTCAAAGTCAAAATTTAAGCTTTTTCATACTACATTTATTGTGATAGCAAATTAAACTATGTTCATTATATAATGATTATCACACCTCAATAGGTGTATTTCTTGTGGCTGCCATCAGATAACGGCGGAATAAAACGATTTTTGTTTTATTATTCATAATAATAGTAAAAACTTACGACATAAAGACCCTCGAGATAAAGTACACGTTTGTCGCACAATCTCAAATGTAAGCTGAGGCATTTTCTCTAAAATACATTTTTTCGTGACAGCGGTCAGAAATACTTCATCATGTAATTTCATTGACGTCGTACAGTTTGACTGATGTAGAAGTTCCAAACGAAATCTTTTGAGCTCTGCAAAACAAAATAAAAGAATATGGGGTAAAGCAACAATTGTTTTAAATAGCAAATGAATTATTTATCAGAATCAAAAATTTACTTATACTATAAGTACTAACTCGTCAAATCTTTAATACAAGGCCGCGCTTGAGCCTTGGCAAAATCTGTGTAATCCACTTCGTCAAGAATGGCATCCCAAATCTGATTGCATTGATGTTTAGACATTCCAGTAAAACATGGATCAAGCGACTTGTAGACGGATTCCGCATCAACATTAGTCAGTGTAATTGACTCTATTTCTGGCCAAGTTGACCATAGAGCAGTGCAAGTAGTTCCTATTTTCCGACACTCTTTGACTATAATATGTTTTACATTGGGAAATATTTTTGCAATTTGGCGATTAAAATCAAATAGGTTATGAGCTAGATTCCACTCCAGCTTTGTCACAGATAACCAAGGGTGGATTCCATCGCCATCCAGGTCTTGGCGGTCATAGATGTCTTTGGGGATGTAGAACGTTTCATCGACATCGTCCGGAGCGGAAGGATACAATAGGACTGACTCAAGATTGGGAAATAATTTCGAAAAGTCCACTTGTGTCAATGCCCAGTCCAAATGTGGGCAGTATAAAAGCACTATGTGACGAATACTATTTAAAGGTGGAATTTTAAGACGTGTCAGAAAAATAAGATCAAGATGATAAATCTGAAGTTCCTCTAAATGTTCTGAGCTACTTGTGAGTATCGGTGTCAAAATCTCCGAGAGGAGGCCAAAGGCACGTCCTGGGTTTTCCCGAATAACTTCCTGCATACACTCACTTGAGATGGACATTCGACCTAGTTTAGGACGAATTTGAGCGAAATGTAGAGATAGTTCCAAATCCTTTTTAATTTTGGTAAGTTTGTTATTAAGATGCTGAAGCTGCTGCTGAGCACCCTCTACTGCGTTATCTTCATTCTCAAAATCATTCAGCATTGGCTCGTCATCGCCACTCGCATCTAGTCCAGGCTCAAATAAATATTCTTTCACAGCCTCCAATTTATTCTGCTCACAAATAAAGTCTAAAAATTTTGAGGAAATCTCCCCATATAATTTGGTGACTTTGGGAGCAGCAAGAATTAGTTCTTTAACAAGAGGAACGCGCTCATCATCGCTGTCATCAAACTCCTCAAGGATTTCAAGAAACCTTAATTGCGGTAACCAACTTCCAGAGGGGGACGTCGCAGTGGTTTGGTCGATCTCAAAATATTCTGCTAAACTCTCCCCAGAATTCATTTCCAGCTCAAAGAGAGATAAACCTTCAAGCTTTGGTGCACAATCTTTGAAGATTCTTTTTAGTAATGGAATGGCTACGCAACTATGTTGATTGTCCCAGCCAATTTCCAAATACTTGAAAGGGATTTTGTGAAGGAACGTGGAAAATAATCCTACGAGATTCTTTGATCCCCCTACACAAGTGTGGTCAACCCAACTGTACGCCACTGAGTAGGAGTACAATGCTAGTCCATTGAACGGTACGTTAACACAATGTTTAAGGAGCGTATTGAGCTTTTTCAAATCCTGGCATAAATTATCCTTTCGTACCTTCGCAACACATCTTTTATTCTCTCGCTGAACTGTCCGTGAACTAAAATTCCATTCTTTGCACACTAAAGAATACTGCAACAAATCCTTTACTGAAGCATGCTTGAAAATTTGCTTCAAAACCTGCAAAAGTCAATTAATTTTAACATTTTTACTTAAATTAATACTGTAAAAATGCAGCTCAGCCTTCCCCAAACAGAAGTTCAGCCCCAAGTAAAAAATAATAGTAATTTTTTAAAATCATCAAACTGAAAAAAATAACTTACCAAATGATTGCTCACAACCTCTCTCATTAAATCACTATTTGAAAGGGAACTCTCCAACGCAGATTCATTCACGCTCTGTCAAAATCAAAGATAACATAAATCATAGTACATTATACCAAATTTTTAAAACGAATATTACACATCAATTATGCCTTGATCATACTCAGTAAGTATCATCCATGGAAAATATTATTTATCAATATGTCATAAATAGTTTACTAGAAAACCTTGTCTATTGTCTATCATCTATTGTAATTAAATATTAACTATATAACCGCCGAACAAGATGACCAAGTGACAGGTTCTCGCTGAACGTTCATCATTTACATTCTTTAAAGTTTTTCATGATTTTATTATTATTAATAAACTGCAGTTACCTCATTGAATATGGGGGGCTGCTGGGGAGGTAGCACGTCTTTCGAGTCCGAGTCCGGCACCGGCACCGGTTCGAAAACACCTTCAAATAATATGTCAGCAATAATATTATTGGTTTCGATCTCAGCTGGATTTCGAGATCTCTTGTCTTGTCCAACATCCCTAGGACATTCGCTTCTGCGTTTTTTACCCATTGTTGTCTTGCGCGGCTAATAATGGGTTCTTCAAGAAATAATAATAAACGAAAACTTCAAACTTTGACTGATTATCTATTCCTACTTACGGCGAACAACTAATTTAACTCTGTAGAAAAATACTATTTTGTGGTTCCCTATAATATAATTAATTATTTTCAGCAAATTAAACTTTACAAATCTGCTGGATAGTAGCTTATTAGTCACTGAGAAGTGAGAAGTGAGAACGAAAACTTTAACTTGTTAAGTTTTCTTAAAGTATTTAGTTTTTACTTTAGCAGCACGTCTTATTTTTAAAATTGGGCAAATGAACCGCGATTTTCCTATACCTATGCTCCATGTTAAAAGATATGGAATAATCCATAAATGATTCCACGCAAATTATCACTCTTTTAGGACCCACCCACTATGTCGTCACTTTAACCTTACGTAAAAGAAAGACTGGCTACCTTTAACATGGCATGGCATCAGTACCCGACTAGACCCAATGACACTACGAATGGCATTATTTATGGACGATCCCCAGGTGTCGTTCCTTTGTATGTATTGACCATTAGTTAATACGCAAATTAATCTCGTCACACAGTGCCCCACAATAACAAACAAGTCGAAGTCGTGTGAAAATGAAAAGTTCATTAAAATGCTGTCAACAATTTTGGCACATAATAATTATGGATTATTATTGGAATGGAAAGATTAATGATTTTAGGTACGTGGTGTAGTTGTTCTCTATACTCGTTTCATTTTCCATTTTAAGTGAAACGCAAAACTTATCTGAGTACATTAGTACTTACATGTACAATAGTACAAGGATTTCATGGTTAAGTACTTTAACAAGCATGTACCTAGGTAGGTATTTGTGTAGGCGCAATTATTTTGTATGATGTTTTCACAATAAAGAACAGTACTTAGGTGAATTAGTATACCTAACCATCCTATTTATAGTACATAAATTAATTCAATTCAGTACATACTTCAGGTAAGTATGAAACAAGTGTAAAAGACAGTTGAATAATATTCATTTTTAAGCTGCCTAACATGATAATAATATTATCTCCCTAAATCCTATAAAATCCCATAAGCGCACACCGCACCGCGTAACACCTTCGTATAGGTACTCAATTCATGAATGCATTTAAAATTAAATGGAATTTCGCAAAGGGGAAAGAGATAATTACATTTTATCACCAATACAGGTAAAAGATTACAATTCTATGCCAAATATGAGTAGATACCAAACTGACTAAAAGCAATACAGCTGAACTTCATTGCCACTAGTGACTCACTCACTAAGTAAACACTATACTTACTACTGCCAGATATGTATCTATTTCATTTAACACAGCTAATTACGCAAAATTAAAGCAAACTTAGTACTCTGACTTTGCTAGACGAAAATAATACTATATAATTTCGTACTGTAATACTAATAAACTAGTCGTTTTTAGGCCAAAAACTTCATAAAAATGGCAAAATATTTCCGTGAGGATGAAATCGAACGTAAGTACCCATTGTACTTGTACGTCTTTGGAAAAAAAATTTGTATTAAACCTGCCCAGTGGCAGTGGCAGTGAAATTGTGAAATCTAATACTAACTAGTGCAATATCTGTATAAATACTTGCAGCATAATATAAATCGTAGCACTACTTTTTATTATTTTTTTTTATTGCAGAATTTCGTGAAAGTTTTTTTTTCAACTCAGTGGAATCTAAAAAAGAAAAGAATAAGGTGCCAGCATTACTAAATATTAATGAATTGGAGGGCACTTTGATGTCACTCGGATTGGTCCCTACTCTGTACGAATTGCGAAAGTATCTGAAGCAATACAGTAAGTATACATATAGCCACGCAACGCAGGTTCATGCTTTTGAATTTTACTTTTTGTTATAGTGTAAATAAAGATCGTTTTAAATAAGAATATTAATTTACATAAGCAATTAATAAGTATTAATTTAATGGTTGTATATTATTCGTTTAGACGGCAGAGTCACATTTGCAGATTTTCTTGAAGTAATATACAAGCAAAAGCAAACTGAGCAAATTCCAGATGATATTCTCGAAGGATTTAAAGCACAGGACTGGAGACAAAAAGGAAAACTCCCAACCTCGGAAGTTAGATTCTTGCTGAGATATTTTGGACGTGGACTATCCGACAGAGAAGGTATGATTAATTAAATCTTTTAAATTAATAATTATGTAGATTTATTATTTCATATCCTGTTTCTGGCATATGTAGCTGATTATATTCTAAAATGTATAAATAAATATAAGATAATTACATATTAACTACACAAATAATATGTATTTTTGTTTGCGAATAATTTTCTAAAACCAAATTTTTGTATGTAAATGATGAATAAGGATGGATGTAGCATTATACCATCGGTGAAGAATCAACACGACCCACATTAATTTCTAACAATTAGCTTATCTACAAAAAGCTCCACCATGATCCTAAAAGCATGCCAACAAAATATTTTGCACTTTTCAAAAACACGTAAATGGGACATTTTGCAATATTCAAAAACAAGTCAATAGAATATTTTGCACTTTTCAAAAACACGTAAATGGAACATTTTGCAATATTCAAAAACATGTAAATATAATATTTTGCACTTTTCAAAAACACGTAAATGGAACATTTTGCAATATTCAAAAACATGTAAATATAATATTTTGCACTTTTCAAAAACACGTAAATTGAACATTTTGCAATATTCAAAAACATGTAAATAGAATATTTTGCACTTTTCAAAAACACGTAAACAGAATATTTTGCACTTTTCAAAAACACGTAAACAGAATATTTTGCACTTTTCAAAAATATGTAAATGGAAAATTTCGCACTTTTCAAAAATATGGAAATAAAACATTTTGCGCTTTTAAAAAATTAGTAATTAACTCTTTATGCATGACATTCTATCCCGTATAGTGATTTTTTTGACATACATAGCTCGTTTTAATTCTAACTTAAATTGGATATGGGTCATTTTGATTCTTCACAGACGATACATCGTTATTTCTAATCACACAGACAGATCAAGAGATCAATTTTAGACCTTAAATGCCACATAGTTATTATCTGTATTAATGCAGCTTTGATTAATTTTTTCCAGTCGACCAGATATTATCTGAGGGAGGAGTGAACCGAAATGATAAGTATATCAACTATACAGAATTTGTCCAGAAATTCGTTGCTGTTGGAAAACGTGAAGAACAGCGCGACAACGATCTTTACGCCAAACTCAAACCCAAAGTTCATGCAGGTGGTGGAAACCAGTCATCCCCCAGGCCTGTTACGAGTTATGGGCATGAAATTAACGAACCCAAGCCAGATTACTAAACGCCGAACAGTAGGTCCCTTCGTTCTCTACGACCTCTTGACACCATCTTAATTAGCTTTGTGACTTAACCTGACATCCGATACAAACAAAAGTAGAGCACTAAATAAATACTTGGCAGCCATTCTTGATTTTTAAAATGGACTATGCGGTTACCTAACTTTTGAAATTAAAGTAGTTACCCTCTAAAATTGATATTAGCAGTAGCGCCAAATAACTAAACATTGACATAGCCAGCAACATTTTTTTTATATTGGACAAAATTATTCCCATCAGTTTAAAAATTTATTTCGCATAATATACAAATCTGTACGCATAAGTATTTAGTCCCAGCTACACTCGGAGTTTACAGAAGCAGAAGTATAATTTAAAGCTTAACAATATTTCATGATAGTATTTGTAATAACTGAGTACCGTGCCAAACCCTTCTCATCCCCAACCAAAAGCTTCAGCGTCGAACCCATTTGCACCTTGAGCATTATTATCCTCACTACTGTTAGATTCGATTAGGAATGCCTCCGAATCATTAGTATCTGAATCTGTACTGAAGTCGTCCTCCACATCAGAATATTCAGGAGGACCAGAATTTACAAGGTTTACGTACGGTTTCAAATGTTCCAAAGCAAAACCTGAGTAAAAATTTTTAAAAAAGAATAAAAAAAATAAAATATTTGTTTTTTTGAAAAACAACCCAGTAATAATATTATTTATAATGTGAAACAAATATATTTCAACCGTAAAAAGAACTCACGGCATTTCATTTTCCACGGTCGACAAATTCGACGAACGATTTCCACTTCCAAGTTTGGCATGAGAGCAAGTGCGCTCTTACATGTAATTTCGGAAAGAAGGCATGGTTGAGAATTTAAGGGTCCTTCAATACTTCGATGAAACCTTTTCGCACAAGTATTTTCATGGTCGATTTCAATCCGAAGTTTTTTCAAATCTGGAATTATTAAAAAATTAAATAAGAACGTAGGTAAGTAATAATTATCAAATTATCAGAGATAAAATAATACTTTTTAAAAATAGAAAAAATATCAAAAAATACGATTTAAAAAAAATATATAATCTTACGTGTTAAGTTTTGAATGGATGTTGTCGTTTGAAATTTTTCAAAGCCTGTAGAAGCTTTAGATTCCCTCAAAGCGTCACATTGTTCCTCTGGTATTCCAGTAAAAACCGAATCCAAGTTTTCAAAGATAACTTCATCGTCCACATGTGTAATGACGATCGTCTCCAAGTCCTTCCAAGCTGTCCACAAGGAACTACACAAATTCTTCAATTTCTTACAATGACCAATGTAGAAATGTTTCACGTTTGGAAATATTTTAGCATAGCGTGTTTGAATATCTTGATAGTTCCCATCTTTGAGAGTAACACGTAAGGGATTAACTTGGATCTCGAGTTCATTATCACCATATGCTAATTCAAGTTTCCTTACAGTTGGACAACTATATTCGATAGAATTTTGCCGAAATTCATCAGTTAAGTAAAAATTTAGCTCATCCACGGAAGCTCCACCGATTTCTATTGACTCCAGATTGGGGAAAATTGCAGAAAAATCAACACGTGCTAGAGTATTATATCCTTCGTGGGAGTCCAAACTTCGATTGTGTGTAAATAGTAAATGTCGAACATGACTCAATTGTGGAATTTGGATTCTTTGTAATAATATAAGATCTAGGTGACTAATTTCCAATTGTTCCAACGAATGGGAAGATGCTTCAAGTAAAAGTTTTAAAATTTCCGAAATTTCATCAAAGGAATTTACAGGGTCTTGCAGTATTTTGACTTTCATGTGCTCGGTTGAGATTGTAAGCTTTTGCAGTTTTGGACTTTCTTTTGCAAATTTCAAACTCGCTTGTAAGTCTTTTCTGATTTCATTGAAAACAAAATTGTCTTGAATTTGATTGACTGGCTCTTCTGGATTTTCATTCTGAATCTCGTTTTGAAGATTATTGTAAGTTTTATTTCCTGGTTGAAATAAGTATTCTTTGACAACATGTACTTTTTCGAGTAAAAAGAAGAAATCAATGAATTTTGACTGAATCCCGCCCAATAAATTTCGAAGGCTTGGTGCAGACTGAATTAATTCACGGATGATAGCAAAACGACTCACGTCGTAGGTAAAATCCTCCCCAGGAAGTTCAAGAGTTTTTAATTTGGGTAGCCAAATCTTGCAGCTCTGATCACTAGTACTAAATAAATTAGTTTTGCTTAAATTGGATTTTTCGCCAAAAAAATACTCGGATATACTCTCAACTGCAAATGGAAGTTCATGGAGATATAATGCTTCCAGGTTGGATGCTCTTTCAGTAAATACTTTCTCAAGCACGTTTATAGCAGGGCAACCCAATTCATCATCCCATCCAATTTCTAAATATTTAATGTTCATCTGAGTTAGTAAAGGAATATATAATTCGGACATATCATCACAATCGATGCAATCATGGTCATCTTCGTAGGGGGAACGTGTCATGATGGATAAACCATTAAATGGGATTTCACCCGAGTCACGTAAAACATGTAGAAACTCTTGTAAATATACACATGGCTTGTCCCTCCCGATTTTAACTAAGCACTTTTTATTCTCTCTTAAAACTGTGCGTGCACTTGAATTCCATAACTTATTCACCAGTGACATATCTAATAATGCTGGAGCTGAGAGATGCTTGAATATTTCTTTTAAGATCTGTAAAAAGTGTATTCAAAATTCATGGCTCAAACAACTTTTTAGACAATGACATGTATGTACATAATTTAACTGACTTATGACTTAAGGCCAGGAACGTTTTTCATACATGAAACATTCAATCTAAATGTTAAAGTTAAAGCTAAAAATGGACTTAAGTAAACAGCAAACTCACCAAATGATTGTAAATGACTTGATCCATCAAGCTTGCATTGCTGCAATCCAGCTCCACGAGCGCAGCCGATGGAGTCTCCTTAATATGTAATGTGAAAAAAATTAGCGTTTCATAATTTCGGAAATAAATACAGTAGGTATAATGTATGCATCGCAATTTCGCAATTTACAACAAGTTATCCCACCAATTTAATGAATTAGACTTTATAGCTTTAACAAATTTCACCGTCAACCGTAAGTACTGATTTACCTCATCGCAGTTTCCCACCGTGGCTGTACAGGAACCTGTAGAATGTGCCTCTGTAAATTCATTTTCGGCTTCAGCAATCCGTCGTCGTTTCACAATATTTTCGTCATTACCCTCCATTTGCTCGTTTAATTATATTATGATAAAAATTAAAATTAAAGCTCAATAATTTGTCTAATTCCCTAACAAAACTTAACTCATCGGTTTTACCGTTTGCCGTTTACACATTACTAACGGACACAACAGTACAGATAATACAGTATAGTACCTATATAGGTTTAGTAGAGGAAATAATTAATTGCAACTATTAAGTTATTCTTTCTTTCCTCGTGCCTCGTGCTACTTTGTGTTTGAAATTCAACCTTTTGAGTTGAACCTGGAACATTTTACTGGAACTGCTGGATTTTATTGTTTACTGTTTAACTGTTTAATATACGATTTAAAAGTCTAAAACCGTACTTTGGCGCCAGGTTGGATTTGCCATTGGCAAATCCAAACACTTCCTTAGAAATGGTCCATAAATAACGTCACCCAAATTATTAATATTTTAGGACCCACCCACCCCCATGCCGTCAATTAAACATAGGGTATTTATTGTCGTGACGTTTGGGTTTGAGCCTTTTGTACATGCGCAATGAGCTTCTTGTTCCAACAAAACATTCAGCATTC
>JAQFZE010002422.1:0-14644 GCA_034695245.1 Dicyrtomina saundersi | reverse complement strand
CTCCCAATGGTCCCTCCCTCCCAAAGCTCCCAAACTCCCAGGGAGTTTTGAAATTGCCTACCCTAGTTAAGACAACAATTTTTTCAAAATTAAGTGTGAATTCTTCTGGAGTTTTGCATTTGTTGTCTGACGCTTAAACTTGGTCGTTACAGAAAGCTTAAACTGCGCCGTAGGAATTTGATGATACGGCAGCTTAAACTTAATATTATATTTTTCTATGTGTAATTATAGTTACACCCGCAGTTAAACGCTTAAACACGATAAGTAATTACATTTTTTTGTGATTCATAATTTTATACAAAATGTAAATGTAATTATAGGCAACAATCACAAATGCGTGTCGCCGAGTGCCCATAATGAATATTCCTGACATTGTAGTTTTGAATGAACCACCTTATACCTGAATCCATAGACAGATATCGGGATAAGGAATGCCCGACTTCTTTAAATTCTAATCAGTTCACATTTGCGCATGTGCATACAAATTAATTTGAAAACCTCATAAGATTTTATACTAAATAATATGTAGATGTCTGTATTGTGTATTTCAAAATTTTGTTTAACTGTAACGTAATGCAAATTTAAAGTATTTAAGAAATTAGGCTATTAAATACTTTTATGTTTTTATATGCAATTTAGAAAAATCTTTACAAATTAAAAAATTTTTCAATACCAACAAAGTTATAGAAATGCACCTGACTGCCCGCAAAATTTTTATTCTAGGAAATCGTAATTATGTCACTGGTCAGTCGTTGATGTACTTAAAGTGTCGCCCGTAAATAATTATGTCGACAAATTCTAATATTAAGGTTTCTGTGACACCTGTGTCCTTAGCTTCATCATTGCACAAATCGAAATTGTTTGTAGACGATCCCTAATTCAGGTATGCAAATAACTTTACAACAAATGCGGTGCGCATATTGTGCAAATGTGTGTCATAGAATAATAGGAACTGTGCCACGCAATCTATGTGAAACAGTTGCATTACAATTTACAATTGACGTTCGTTTATTTGGTGACCGATAAGATAACTGAAATAGCCATTTGGGATGGAAGTCATTGCTCTACTTTCCAAATGATAGCAGTTGATACTTGGCATTGGCAAAAAAAAAGTTGCTAACTACACAACCCACAATGCCATTCCTTTTATATCACGTACTGCTGAATTTTCGTATGACTGGACAAAGTTCCAATGAATTATATGTTGCGGAAGGTCAATGTTCGCATTTGAACACAAAGTAAACTTACAAAGAAACTACCGCATTTTCTGTTCCAGTACACGGGCTATTGAAGGTATAATTTTATTAGTATGCGAGGTGTACTACTCTATAAAATACGGTAGTGGTAGTAGGTAGACTGCTGGAAGAGACCCACATACTGACATAGTGCGGAAATGCAGTGTTAAAGATCGGACGATTTTTATTACACTCAGTTTCCGACTACCAACCTACGATGAGACATACTGTGCTTTCAAATACTGTTTTATGAAAGCAGCAGAAAAAAATGTTTGCTGTCATTGCCACCTCAAATAAATATTGCAGTTATCACTATTTAGGTAATTTTACAAATGAATCCTTCAGAAACTGAAATTAAAATTCCTAAATGTACGTAATCAAATAAAACGTTTGGAAACTCACAATTTCCGTTGTTTCCATGATGATCGGGTTCAGTGGGGGTTCGGGCTCCGGCTCCGCCCGTTCCACTGTCAAAGTGTGGGTCCCAAGGTCATGTGTGGGGATGAGAAGTATATGTTGGACGCTGTGTGTTCCTTAACATACTCTCTACTCTTCTCATTTAAGTTATGATACATTTTATACATGCACCATGGTACGTATGCTTTCATTCCCTATAGGCAGGTGTATAAAAGTAATTGTCTGTCGGAAAACAAACTTTCGCTAATTCGGTCGAAACGAAAAATAACATATTAATTTTGAATACGTGATCTTCCCGTGTGCAAAATGCGTCTGCAATAAGAAAACTGCAGAGTGAAGTTTGTGTCATGTGTGTACTAAACTATGCAATAACAACCATCATCACAATAATCGATTACATTAGGTAAAGAAAAATGAAGAAAGTTAGCGCGACATCATAATAAATAGGTTGGGAAATATTGCCAGCAATATTTCCATATAACGAAAATTAATTCATTAGGTTAACTGTTTCTCATAATTTTCAGTTTTCTGCCCCACATCCCAGTCAGAGACAACATAGCTGGTGCAATTAGTTATAAATTACAGTAGCAATATTATAACCTACAGGAAATGTGGGAAAGACAATTAAAGCTGTAATTACTCTACGAAAACTAAATTAGGAAACATTGCCTGAAATATTTCCGCTTCTTTTTTCCGACATTGATTTGCTTAGTTATTGAAATTACTGGGGCTTGTCTTTCTACACCCAGTATTTTAGAGATTCTAAATATCAAATAGTAAAAAAGACTTTTGGACTTCCACAATATGAATATGTAACTGAAATCACACTTTAAAATTAAAGTGATGTGTACTGCGTTAATTGAATATTCTTTTTAATCAATTAAATTCCAGTCTATGTCACCAAGCATGCATAGAGTTTTGTGGAAATAGTTTTTCCAAAATATTGTTGCACTTTTACGAGATTAATAGAATATTTGTATTGTGCTACACGTTAACTATAAATTACTAAACAATATTTAATAATGCTGGAAAATAAAAACGACTATTAATTTGGATTTAATTTACATTTCAACAAAGAGTTTCTACTGCCTACTTTTCGGCTTTGCCTCATCTTACTGTCAACTTTGACGACTGCCCGTGTCTAAACAATAGCTTAAGGCATTGCTTTCAATTATTTATAGTCTGTAATTATCCAAAGCTAGGAAACACAACTAAACAACTCAATATGAAATACGGTGTGTAACTTTATATTTGATAAACAAGTTTTCCTAGAATTAATAAAACGTGATGAATAAAAATATTCAGTACATCTTCACTCGTTTTATCTTCTTTCTTATAAAGCAAAGAAACACTCTCAACCACTGCAGTACAAACTAATAAAAGCCTAAATAAAAATAAAAAGATATAAATATTTCAAACTTTTAGTTTTTTTAGTGTTTTAGACACAAATTACAAAAATGAGGCAGTAGTTTCTTTTAAACCACAATTTGATATAGTATCAATTATGTTTTTGCCACCTGATTTTACAATATTTTAGTTTACATACCAACCTATTGTTAATGGAGCATTGAAACATTGGACTGGACAATTAAATGGCGGTTTCCAAAAATTGAGTGAAATTGTTGTAAACATTTCGTTGATTTAAAATCAACTTAATTTACATAAATTAAGATAATTTCGTCTACAGCATTTGATGGCCAAATTTCTATTTTTAAGCTGCGATGCAGCAATACAGTAGCCCGTTAATTTTAAATGAAATATTTTGAAATTTTTTAGCAAAGCAAAATATTTAATTCATTTCATTAGCATTTTTACTGTCAGGGCAACATTTTTAGGAATTTTGGCTTCCTCCAGCGTTTGCTCCATCTTAGTCAGTTGAATATTTGGATACAATGTAAGGACGTAGTTGGATTCGGCGAGATGAGGGCGCTTCCTGCAAAGTTAAAAAATAAATTGAATGCCTACAACACCAAAACAAATGTTTGCATATTACACGTTCGAAAATTTATGTAATTATTTTATTGTGTCACGTACTCGTTCACAAACTTGTAGAGATCTTTGACGGTGCTGGAGACACCGAATCGACCCCGAAACCGTGTTTCACCCGCCAAACAAAATAAAATGGACGTCGTTGGCGGATTTAACTCAGCGACGGACTCCACCTTTACCCCAATGTCTTGTATTTGATTGAGCTCCGTCTTGTTGCAGGAAACAGTAGCCTCATTTTGATGCTCGGCATCCGTCACTGCTGCTGATCTGTTAATATTCAAAGTGTTTTTTAAATCCGATTTTCAATTTCTATTTACAAACATGTACAGCCCTGCAGTGGCAGGTCCAGAAATAACTTTTGAGTTGGGCACTACATACATGTCGGCCATCTTGGTTTAAATGCCCCTATGTTAGCATATGTTAAAAATTTCATTCTGGGGTGGGCACGTGCCATGTTGCCCAACCACTAGATCCGCGCCTGCAGCCCTGTTAATTATTGAGTTGGGGAAAAATATTACAAGTTCAATGCATCTTTTTGCGAGTCAATTTCTGCGATGTCTTCGTCAGAACTTGAGTCAAAGAAAGCTTCGAGTGCAACCTCAAAAATGTAAATAAATTAAAATATGATTAACACTACATTATATCAGAAGCAGCCTGACTAATTAAATTACATTCCAAACCATATAGTTATAAAGACAATAGTTGAGTATTGTGGTCTGAACCCTTAATTGCCATTCTGAAGCTTGTAGAGAGGATTTTCCAGTTTCTGCATTAACTCCCGTCATCGCCATGAAGATCCGAATTAAATTATTCTCAATTTGGGTAACAGTTAATGGTTGAGATCTGGTACATTATAAAAATTATTTTTAAAGATTAGGCAATTCGCAACTTTCCTAAAAGCACTGTGAAATAAATATTTGTATGACTAAAGCAAATTACAGGTTAGGATTGGAGTTACGATAAGTGTCGAATGCCGCCTATAATAAATAAAGTAAATTAAAGTACAACATGACACTTTTTCCAAAATAGCTGAAAAACTCAAGTAAAATATGAAAAGCAAAACAAGGTTTAGTTTTTTAAAAATATGTATCGTGGTATACGAACTGTAAGGTCCCAGTTTGAAGCCCTTAAAAAAAACTTTGCAGTTTCTGTATCAATTGACGTCACCGCCATAAGCGTCATAATTGCATTATTTCGACCAACAACACGTTCCATACACAGTGTGAGGAACTCAAACGTCCAAATTGCATCAAGATGATCTTTCCCTAGCGCTTCCTCTTGACGCTCCAAAAGTTCTTGTGCCACTTCCGCAGCCTTTTCACATTCGTCCATTTTGTCAAACAAGATACAAATCTTGTACATCGTACTTAGGGTGTCTTTATGATTCGGCCCTGAAACTTTTTTACGAATTTCAAAAACTTTCAAGCGTAATGCGAGTGCATCCCTGAACTTTCCCTGTTCCTCCTTCACAGCAGACAAGAGAGACGCAGCCATCGATGTCACTGGATTCTCCGGGCCAAATATGTTTTCCCAAACCTAGACGTCCAACAAGGCTTCTGCTTTGTCAAGCTCCTTTGTTGCCAAATAGACACGACCCAAGATGCGCTTTGTTTCGAGTGTGGAGGGGTGATCTGAGACTAATTGATTCTTCTCTGTTTTTAATAATTCCAACAGAAGCGAAACCGCAAGGTCATTTTTATTTTGTTTACTAAGTCCATATGCGTAAGCTTGTCCACATGAAAATGTGGTATGGTGGTAGGGTCCTAAAAGTTTAGTGGCTTTTTCAATGTTTTGCAAGTCTATCTCAGATGCTTCCTCCAACTTTCCTTCTAGTGTCATCTTCAGTGATTTAAAACTTTGCGCAACTATAGTCATAAAGGAGTTTGATTCTGGATTCTTTTCCACCTCCTCCAACACTTGTGTCGAAAGTTCGAAGGCCTCTTCATTCTTCCCGTTGAAAAACAAATTCATTGCCAAGTTGCTTCTTATTTGTAGAGAACCAATGCTTTGAGTGCTTTCACTGTTTACATAACCTTGGAGGGTCTTCCTTTACATTTTATTTGCTTCACCGCACCTCCTTACAGCATAAAGTGCACCTGCTACTTTTCGTTTTGCGGAGAGTGTGTCCTCGTGATCTGGACCAAATTTATCCGTCAGCACCTTCAGAACTCGTGAATATAAATCTAATGATTTCTGAACATTCCAACATGTTTTTGAAATGTACAAAAAAATTTATTTGCATGTTTCTGAAAAGTCAAAAATATTCTGTTTACATATTTTTGAAAACTGCAAAATGTTCCATTTACCTACATGTTTTGAGCAAATATAGGCAGCAGGGGCTGCCTGCGCTGGCCACATTATCCGGCCCTGATTTTAATGTGTCATTTTGTGTACGTAAGTACCATGGTATGTTTAATGTTATATGTTATGTGTGCCAATGGTTCAGGGAAATTAAAAAAGAGTATTAACTGGGAATATTATGTTTTTATAATGTAATGCTGCCCACCGTTGACACGCAATACAATACAATACAATACAACAAAACCTTACCAATTTTCTTAGCAGATTACTGGAGCATATAATAAGGGGCAATAAGAAAACGAGTTCATTTCGTGCCGTATCTTTACCTATATTATTTTTAATTTTAGTAATTTTTGTGTTTGGTTAGCATTGGGAATTTTCCAGCTTTTCTCCAATCTTAGTCAGCTGAATATTCAGTTGTGATATGAGGACGTAGTGTACGTAATGTGTTATCATGAACTTGAATTATATTTTTCTACTGCTTGCCGGGGGAAGTCAATACTTAAATAATTTTAGACGTGTCTGTAACTTCAAGTTGATTATAGCATTTTAATCTAAAGTCCATTGTACATCATGTACCACGTCCGTCGTCCGTAATCACATTACCTTTCTTCATTTTGTACAAGGGTGTGTACATGTCAGGAATTGAGATCGCGAACCATTTGGTAAGTAACGTAATATTAAAGTAGTTATATCGTAGCAAACAAATAGCACCTACCCACCTATGTAAAATGAGTACCTTAATAAAGCAAAAATAACCTTTATTTATATGTATATTTGCATTGTTTTATTTTACAAATAGGATAGCGATAATATTGTTTAAAATTTATTAAACATTTGAACTGGTTGTTTCGCAACAGTACAAAAACACAGTGGAACACTTTAGCACATTTCATGGAATGGATTTAAAAATGTTTTGAAATTAATTCACTCCATCTACAACGATACTAAAGATTTATTGTGTCCTTTTTCTGTCGCCTGCTTTTGGTAGCTGGAGCTGGAAATGCTCAAAAAGCTTTACAAAAAAATATTTTTCATTCAAAAAACTTCAGTTCCAGGTTTGAACCAAACTGTGAGGTTTATTCGTATTGTATTTTTTGAATTAGAGCAGCATTAGGAAGATTGGCTTCTTCCGGCGTCTTTTCTGTCCTACAATCAGTCAGTTCAATATTCGGATCAAAAGTGAGGACGTTGTTGGAGTCAGCAAGGTCAGGACGGTCACTGGCTTAGTTGAAAAATAATTACTAAAGTTGCATACACTTATCATGGAGTAAATTCCGTTTATGAACAATAATTCTGTCAGTAAAAATATTATACGGAATTGATGTCTGGTCCAGTCTTTTAAGATTTGGGTTTCCAGCAGAGGCGCTATATTTAACTTCGTTGCAGCGATGTTCTTGGAATTCAATTCCGAATTATTTTCTTCCTCACCATCTTGGGCAGTTCTACGAAGAATGCTTCCCCTCAATAAAAGTCTTAACTGGTTCCTTGACTTTGAATCTTTTTATTATTTAGCAAAGGATCGGCGGGCTATAGGAACAAAATACAGTTTTCTACATTCATAACGTAAATATCAATAAAAACATTACATTAATTTCTAAATGAACTTATCGAAATTTGAAGTATGAACACTCACAATATCCGTCACTTCCCTAAGCTTCGGGTCCAGCTTCGGTTCGGGCTCCGGTTCACCCCGCTCCATCGTCTGGGTGGAGGTAGAGGTCATGTGTGTGGAGAGGAAGTATTTGTTGGAGGCGGAGTGTTTTTTTAAAATACTCTCCACCTTTCGTCCCATAGAATTCTGCCCGGGTCACAAAATATCTGAGATTAAGAGGGTCACTTCCAAATTACCGCATTCCAGCCCAGGCGCTCAGAACTGGGTCAGAGGCTAAGTGGACTGAGAAGGTGGACTGGAAAGGTCGAATTTCCAGGAGATGTGTCTCCATTCGGGGGACGAGTCCTTTAAAGGGGGCGGGGTCGCCGGCGTGGAAAATGTTGAAGGTGAGCTGCTCCTGGATGTTGCCCGGGTAGAGTTTTAGGATGTGCTCGATCGTGTCCGGGATGCCCGCTTGGCATTGACCGATCATTGAGGGCTGGAACATTAGCTCCGGGGCTCGCACCACTTCTAGAACCACGTGGAGCTGTTAGCATTAGGTACATACGGAATTAGTTAGTCAATAATATCGTAATGCAAATTGATTTAGTCATTTAACTAAAATTAAATATAATTACATACTAGAAAGGTATGTCATTTAAATGTAGGCATTAAATGCACAAATCAAAACTACAGATTTTATACTTATACTTATTGTTAGAATTTACAAATTTGTAATACCGTGTGATCGTCTGCAGATTCTTTGGCCTCGGTTTCCATTTGAGTCGCAAAACATGGAACGTGAGTTTTTAAAATTTGTTCCAGTTCGTTGAGTTCCTTTTGCTTCTCATCCGAATCGGATCCACCACCATCCTGAATAAATGTTAAATGATTAAAAACTCAATTTCAAAAAGCACTACAATTTGAATGACATACTTTATGGTGGGCCTTATAAAACGAAAGTGGAAGTGTGTACCTATTGAATAGTTTTGTAGACATCCCAGTCTTTATCTCGTATTTCGTACGTGTCATTCTTGTCGTGTTTTTCCTTTCTCGCCAATTGTGATAAGATCCACATCATTTCCTGGGCCGCAGCTGTTCTCCTTTTCGCCACATATGTTCGCTTCTGACGACGCTGACATTTTTTTGAGGATATCCGACCTTTACACATTCAATGAAATAAATTTTAATTGAATACTAACACATCGATGCGAATTCCGATGCCGATTTGGAAAATCATCTTGAATTGAAACTAAAATCATTCACCTTCACTCTGCATATTGGTAATTATTAAAAAATTAAAAAATACATAAACATTATCTATTAAACCTTTTAGTTCGTATCTTCGTGATCCACGCTTCAATTTTTTCGGGTTATGTTAAACCTGCGACTTGTGCATTTTTGAATTTAATTGCCGCCTCTGATGAGTTGTCTAAGCTCCCTATGTCCACGGTTCTCGACGTCCCTTTCAATTTCTTAGCCACATTCCGATTTCTGATTTCGTGACTCGTAAATTTTGCTTTTTAGGAGTGCGATGACTTTAATAAGCTTATTTATGGATGAGACACCCGCCGCACGGAGGGCCCTACAAATTTCAACGAAATTAACAACATTGTTTAAAGTGCCTAAGTATATACATCAAATATTTAAGACTGAATTAATTTAGTGTTGAATTTTTTTCAAATCCCCACCTTTTTGAGCCATAGTTCGTATTCCGTTAAAAATCTTGAGGCGCTTCTCATCCTTTGCAAGTTTTTCCTCCCGTTTCACCACGTTGATCTCGACCATGTTCCTCGCAATCTCATTCCGCTGCTCCTTGAGGAATTCCACCTAAGCTGCGGAATTCTGTGGCCTCGTCGGTAACTGGAGGCGAAGGACGTTCTTGTTGTAGAAACCGAGATCAATCCTTTTGTTTAATTCCGCTATGTTGTCTCCTGCTATGTAGCCACGGTCGTGTAGAATATCCTGAAATCGTTGGCAAAACAGTCTTAATTACCACCCGTTTTATTTAAAATGTGATTTTCATCTTCATAATAAATAAAATACAAATCAAAATACAAGACACAAAAATTGCCGCTACCAGTAATAAAATTACGGATCTCAGCTTTCCCAATATAATTAAATGGTGTTGACGTGAGCTGGGTATTTAAGTAGAAGGAGACTATGCAGAAAAGACGTCATCTCTACCCCACTGAGGTTTATTCGGCCACTGCTCCCAGGATCCGCTTCACCATTTACAAGTGGCAAGGCGCGAACTACATATGGTTACCAAAGCAGAGGATCAAAGCGTCCTATTTTAAAATCATTTATTATTAAATCAAATCATTTGCTTATAAACGTTTTAGCAACATGTCGCCATTTAATGATTAGTTAGCTTTTACTTAATACAGTATAAAATATTATATTATGCGAATTGTTAGCAAAATTGATGTTACTATTTTGTTAAACCTCCTTGGGCAGTTGGAAAATTCGTTTTCAAGGAAAAAAAGGCATATGCTATTGAGGGAACCCCGTAGCAATCGCAAAGTAATTCGGCCATTGCTACAGAAACAGAAATGATTACTAATGCTACTAGCTTTGACGTACATACTATATATTGTATGTAGTTAATAAGGGATCGTCCATAAATAATTTCATCAATTTATTCTAATATTAGGAGTTCAACGACTCTGCTGACCCCATCATCAATTTAATCATTGCGTAAATGCCTACTTCTTGTCCATTAATTGCTATACGTTTATTTTTGAGCCCATTTAGCAAGAATTAATTATTCTTTTCTTACGGCAACAATTTGCAATTTGCAAATAAAAGTCGAGATACGCAATTTTGATTTTTCAGTGCTGAAGCGATGTATGTGGAAGAAGATTGTGTTCTAGATGTTGATTCTGCTTCTGCTTAAGCTTCTTTGTAATTTGATAATTTGTGAGCGTCTCTTCTTTCAGATGTCAGATTAATTGATTCGATGTTCATTTCAAATATTTATTATTATTCAAAATAGTTCTTCGCAATTTTGCAGCTTAAAATTGTAAATAGGAACTGTTCATTATCCTAGTTGTTCTTCACACAAACAATACACTCAATGATGAGCGCGACTACAATTTTAAATTCATACAAAACGCAGAATAATATTTTTGTTGGATGGTCACTGCAGTTGAGGAATGTGGAGCAGACTGGAAAAAAGAAAGAAGTAGAAGACTGCGGCATGAAATTTTCATTTTCAAATTTCTGCTCTTGTTCTGCGTAAATACAAACTGCGATAAGGATAGGAATATGTAGCATAAATAATTGGTAATTTGAATGCAGGTGAATTTTCATTTGGTGCTGCTGGCCTTTGGTGAGGAGTGAGTTACAAACAAAACAGAATTCAAGAATGTTATCGCGGTGGAGTCTTATCGGTGTCCGTTCAAACATAGATATTGAAGCAATGCTCAATACATGCTACATATTATCCCAATGTCAGTGACCCGATCATGCAGTCGTATAACTCCGTAAGGGATCGTCCACAAATAATGTCATCACATTATTCCAATTTTAAGGACATTATGAGCCCTACTGTCAGCCTCAGTCTACCCTTTGGATTGCGCGAATGGCTATCTTAAACATGGGATGTCCCCAATATTCAGATACACCTATGGACCCCACTGATGACATCATTTATGAACGACCCCTGCGGGGTCAACATGTATGTAGCTGCATACTAACTAATGATCAATAAGAAATAATAACTGAGAATAATAACTAAAAAAGAACAATATAATACATATTGGCAAGTCCATTGGAGACAGTGTCGATTCCCTACATTTTTCCTATTTTGTGTTGTATGGTTTTATTGTAGTAATCATTCTCTACCTTTAGCGTCCGCGCGACGGTGAAGGGTGGAAATTCTGGAAATATTATTCAAGGTGTGCATACGTAATACTAGGGAAATTAGAATGATGGAATGATGATCATGAGCCAAGTTATGTTAACCATCCCACAACTACTGCAACCATGTAGAAAACTTAGGACGTTGTTGCAGGTTGACGTTGCCGCTAATTTATCGGTATCAGGATTGCATTGCAATGTCAGAACCATAAGTACTATCTGTGTGTATAGTAAGTATCAATTCTGAATAATACGTAGCAGCAATATGCATTTAAATTAATAGGGATCATCCAATCTCCCCTTTTATTTTATTATATGCTTCACACTTTTAGGAACATTGCTGGGAATATTTCCGTACTTCGTGGTGAAAGTAGAATTATTTGTGTTATGAGTTCGCGCTGACTTTTAAAACATCAATTTCAAATTTCAACTTCTTTCTTTCTTTCTAAAACAGCAAAGAAAAAATAGTAAAATAAATCAAATTACAGTTTCAAATATCTATTTTTATTTTCTAGGCAATTCAACAAATTTTATATTGTATATATCGTCGGTGAAGAGTCATTTTGGCGTAAGTCCAGTTTCCCAACTAAAATCATTTTGTCGTAAGTCCATTGAGTTAACACCTACTGGTGCAGCCACTTGAATTGACTTACGACACTGTGATTTTAAGAATCCGATAGACTTTCGGCAGAATGGTTTTAGCTGTAGACTGGACTTACATAAAAATGACTCTTCGCGGAAGATATTCAATTCAGCTGTGAAATGCAAAAGTAGCGTAAAGTGTGAAGATGTACCAGCAGAACGAGTACTGACAGTTAAGCTTTTCACGTCTTCTTGCTTCATATAAGTACAAAAATAATTGCCAAAATCTACAATACTAAACTGTGTGAAGAAGCTGTAACTGAATATTTACAGCCTTGGTTTTGACATGCTATTGTACACTGTGTGCAAGATTTAATGTAGCAATCACACGCAAGTTGTTCTTTCTCTGTGCGGACCATTTGCTAAATAAAAAGTTCTCTCACAAAGCACGAGTCAAAACTTGCAAACCTCATCGTTTGCCAAGGGCCATACCACGTTGAGAGCACCAGTTCTCGTCCGATCACTGAAGTTAAGCAACGTCGGGCCCGGTTAGTACTTGGATGGGTGACCGCCTGGGAACCCCGGGTGCACTTGGCGTCTATTTTTGCCTTTTGCTTTGTTTGACTTTGTCATATTTTTGTAATTGCTGTACAGGCTGTAAATTCAGCGTTTACATGAATCTTCTTTTCTCCCGCATCTTGTGACTTTACCTATTTTTTAAAACAAACCCTTGAACTCCGACTTTAAAATTAATTTTAATTCGCGGCTGTTACATAGTTTCAATCTGTAATTATCGCACACCTTTGTTATACGCTTGAATCTGTCTATGAAATTTTAATGTGTGTTTGAATCTGAAGAATTGAAATTTAACCCTAGCAATGCACTGTAGCATAACATTTCCTAGCAGTGAGTTTTGTACTATGTATAATAGGTATAAAAGAAGACGTCATAATATTCACTATCGTAATAATTTTAATACCTTCGTTTGACTGATAAGATGTCAAAGGAAAAATATTGCGACTGAATGGATTCAAGGTTAAATAGATATTGTCAGCGGAAAAAGTGAAATGAAGTGGATTTTTATTGAATCGTTTGAGCTTACGAATTCTCTTATCGGTCGAGCCGCAGTTTTTATCACCTTCAACTAACCTCAATATCACACGTTCTAATTTATTGAAAGAGAGAAATTAAATGAATTTATTTACACTGGTGCTACAATAGTACTTGCCAAAACACACAGTAACATACATACATTTTGGTATTTATCATGATAGATTTTAGCTGTTATAATTGTTATAGTTTAGTATGCAAGATATAGCTTATTAAGTATTATTGTAGACATGATTATGGGCCATTATATGGGATCCTCTGATGACTGCTACTATTATATCTCGGATCATCTGGTGGAGTAAGATGAACTTCTTTTTGAAGTCCAACACGGCCGATGTTATGGTTCCTCTTGCTCCGAACAGCAGGCCAATAACTTTGATGCGTTCCAGTTTATGTTTTTCTAGGAAGTATGGGATACAGGAAGTATGGGATACAGAGATCATAGTGAACGGAAGTATGTCGAAAATGTAGTGAACGGATCTATGTCGCTAGCTTAGCAGCGAGATTAAAAAAGTACCGCACAAATACCCATGGTGGAATTTTTTGCAGTTTCTCAAATATATTCCATTTTTTTTAAACTATTGTCGTTTACGCAGCGTTGAGGGTATTTAATGCGATGCTAGTTCTAAATACATGTCTTTGTAGGAAAAATTTGTTGTTCATGACCAGTATCAAAAAACATCCACCTATACACATAATACTTGTTGCTGTAATAGCTTAATAATAATTATATGCATACAAATTAATTAGAACAACTTCTATTTATTAGGTAATACATTTTGATGCTATAAGTATGCTTGACAAAAAAAAGACACGATTTGACCATTTTTACTTATCTATTTAGCAAATACTTGGCTTTGAATCAAAGAATTTGTAAAATGTTCTTGTTTGATTTACACACCTTTTGGTCAGTTTTTAATTAAGCAGTACGTAAAAGTCACCTAATTTTTTATATACCGAATAGGCGGGTGTGTGCAAATAATTCTCCTGCGAAAAAAAACCATAGCTAATTCGGTTGAAAACGAAAAAGAACAGATACGTTTTGAGTACATTATCTTCCTGTGCGCATAATGCGTCTGCAAGAAAAAACTGTAGCGAGAAATTTTTAAGTTTGTATCATGTGTGAACTAACTGTGTGATAAAAAATATTAAAATATTCAACTGAATTGACTTCCCGCGTTATTTTTGGCAGAGGAAAATGAGAGTAGTTACAGCAGCATCATATTAAATAGGTTGAGAAATATTGTTAGCAACATTTCCACAATACAAGTTAAATACAATTAAGTGAACTGTTTTTCAGAAACTTTGTTTTTCTGTCCCACTTCCTTGTTGGAGATAATACGGCTGGTACAATTAATGACTAATTACACTAGCTATATTACAATCCGAAAGCTATATAACCCTTAATATTTCCGCTTCTCTTCTTCTACATTAATTTGCGTAGTTATATTGACAAAAATATAGTTTGTCTTTCTACACTCACGATCAGTTTTTTAGTTTTTAGATGCTGAGCAAGCATCTATTGGTCTGGTGTCTGGTGTCTGTCTGTCTG